>CM073139.1:19701219-19783719 GCA_037039145.1 Fundulus diaphanus | reverse complement strand
ATATAGCTGCATCTCAATAATGAGAATTTTAATCAAACAGTTAACATCAGATTTAAAAAGGGAAATTTACAAATACATTTATTACATATTGTTGGAGTTTAAGTGGGTATTTATTTTAATTTAGCTGATTAGGGCATACAGGTAATGAAAAAACTAAATTAGATTTCTCAGAAAATTTTAATAATACATACAAATAAGAATGATCAAAAGGGTTTTCAATACAGGAATGTTAAGTTATGGCATACACATTCACACTAATATCATGCCATGCAAGTAGGATCTTATTCAGTGATCAGCTGGAGCATAAATTAGCTTCTGTCTTCTCGGTTTGCTTTATTTTTTCCCAGGTATTCGTTTTTCACAAGTGGTGGCATTCCCTTTGACCGGCCATTCCCAGTGAAAAACCAGACATTTATTTTAGAGTTTAACTCTGTAATTATTCCCTTAGCTGCCCCAGTTTCTGCTTCAAGTACCTCCTCATGAGGCCACAACTTCAGAGATTCCTGTCATGGAGAAGACTGCTGGTGTGACACTCGCCTAACAGATAGTCATTGATGCCCTCCACAAGCCACAAAAGGTCATAACTAAACAAGGGGGGGCTGGTAACAAAATACTGTATGCAGGCATATTCATAGGGAGTTGAGTGGAAGGAAATTGCACTACCAACAGTGATAAATGCAGGGATGAAAGGATTGTAAAGCAAGGCTCAATTGAGGAGATTCATAAAGCCCGGACAGTGGTCAGAGTCAGTGCTTAAGGAGCCACCACACCACACCCAGACACAGTCAAGACATGAGGTGCATACAATTGTACAATTATTTGTGTTAAGCTACTCCTTAACCAGAGAAAAAGTACTGGACTGCTGCTCACAGGTCCAAAGTCCTCATTTAGGATGAAACTTGAAAGATTTTAAATTGTATTTGGAAATCAGGGTCTATGAGTCTGGAAAAACTTTTTCAGTTCTTACGCTGTATAGATAAAAAAAACCTGATTCTACGATCCTGACAAACCGGACTCCTAAAACCCAAGTTACCTTGCAATCAGGTAGTAATTTCCTGAAACCGAAGATATGCATTTACTTAATCTCCCCCTTCATAAAGGAGCTTGTACATGTTTGTCATAACCAGAGCAGAAATCCAGATCAAAGCCAGATCAAAGTCGAAGAATGATCAAAAGCAGCCATTAAGTATGTTGAATTAAATGTATTTGTGAAAGGACGCATGTCGATGCTTTAATTGGATGAACGGTCAGTTAAAAACATCTCCGCTCAAGCTGGTTCTTGTCCTAGAACGTCCTGTACCTAAGGGAGCAAAGAGCTTTTCAGATCGTCAGGTTTCTGTGGGAAATTCGGCTGGATGTCATCGGTGTAGCAGCGAAACAAAACATTATGGATTATGAGTGTGAGTGGGAGTGTGAGGAGGAGGATGAGTTGAGAAAGCTGAATTGGAGAGGTGGGAATTGAGGCTTTCCAAAGCTGGATTTGGGTTGACAGAGCATAGCATCTTTTTTTCTTCCTCCAACAGCGGTATGCTGAAGCAGTGGGGGCGCTTTATTGATATTTTTGGTTTTTAAGATGCAATAAGTGTGATTGAGTTGTGTAACTACCACTTGAATATAGTACTTACATGACAATGCTGTAACACTGAGTCAAATCTAACAGCGGTGACACTGAGATAATGAAAAAAAAAACCAACAACCTTGTTTTGCTTATGAAACATCCGTCATTTTCCATCAGCATGTCTCGAACGGGGAAGTTGTGTGTGCATGTTTGAGAGGCAGTGATTCATGCATGTGTGTGTGCGTCTGTGGGTGTAAAACAGCTAATCCTGCATGTGTGCCTTGAGAGAAAGATCCGGAAGATGCACCTGCTGCAGGATAATTCCTCCACAGTGTGTTCATGGCCTCTTATTACCTTTGCTTTCTGTCTTCGAATCAGCTGCCTGGTCGCTTCACAATCATCCAGCCGCTCATGTAGGCACGCTGTATCGCAGAAAACACACATGACACAATAAATAACTAATGAAGTAGATTTGCTCGCTTGGAGTTATTATGCAACATCCTAATACGGCATAATGAGTTGACACTATCCTTATTTGCTCCGAACGCTTTTGTTGTGGTTACTGGAAGCGCTGCCGTCATCATTACCTACACGCCGTGACTAAAAACAAGTTACAGTTGGTGTGAAATCACACAGGCTCAGCTCATCTAAAACAATAGCCCTGAGATGTGGACTTAGGAGGAATCCAAATTTATGCGCAGAAGAAAGCCAAACGCCACTGAATACATTTGCAAGGGGAAGTAATTAGTGAGCGTCATGCATTTATTGCAATACTAAACAAACAAAAGTTGAATCTGGAGGTAGACACTCTTTAGAAAGGAAGAAAATCATCATCCAAGTAAAAGTGGCCCTCCCACTTTCGTGCACATCAAGGACTTGAGAATACCTTTTAAAAAAGGAACCTGTGGGTGTACAGCTGCACTGTGTAGAACTGTGAAAAAGTATGGGACAAGTTAGTTTGGATAACTTTTTTCCTTTAAGGAATGAAACTATTATTTGAAAACTGTATTTTGTTTTCACTCTGGTTATCTGGTTATCCGATACCGAAATCTAATTTGATGATCTGAAATATTTAAGTGGGACAAAAAGAAAAGCCAAAAACAAATAGTTTTTTCACAGCAGATCACTTTGAAAGATTTCAACAGTTTATGGGCTCTTCTGGCTAAACATAGCAACCTATGAGTAGAGCTGCACCGATCCAGTTTTTTCCGACCCAGTCCGATAAGATACCCGGGCTGAGCGTATCGGATGATACCCGATACCGATCCAATATTAGTGTTGAATGAATGAACCGTATACCTTGCCATGTGAGTGAAAGCATCAGGCTTGACAAACGTTAAAAAAAAAGCTCAGCGTGCTCTTCAACATGGTGCTGTTGGAGGTGCTTATTTAAGTTTGTGGTGTTGAATTGACCAACTTTATCACCACCCCTTGCAATTTTTGCATTGCAGATATTGCGTGTTGCAGTCAGACTTGCTGCCGTATCAAGTCTGAATTGTTTCCAAATAGCAGACCTGGCTTGGTGCTCGCTGGCTCCATGATGCTCTGTGTTTGCTCATCGCTAGCTGCTGTGCGTGCTCTGCGTGATGACGTAACCGGCGTTCAAAACATAGAATTGAAGTGATTAGATCGCTGTGTACGAAATTAATAAAAAAAGATATGACCTGATTGGAATGCTGGATTGGCTTCGCTCATCGAATCGGTGCATCTCTACCTACGGGATGACACAAGATGGTTATCTAATCAAACAAGGGTGATGGCCTTAATAGTCTCACGGCGACTTGATGTCTAAAAAAACTATAACTCCAGATTTAGAGTTTCATCCTTTGCACACATAGGAACACTGTTACTCCAAACCCCTAATCACAGTTTATCTGCAGGCAAAATGGATCACCTACCATCAGCTGCTCGCAGACAGTGAAAACCAGACACATCCTGGTTGTTGCTCCCACCAGAGGGGTGAAGCCTGCTCACTAATACAGCAGATAAAAATCTAGGACAAGCTTGTGTTCAAAGAGTCAAATTATCGGATGGTGTGGGCTCAAATAAACACTGGCACCGTCTCGACATGGCTTTCACCCTCTCTAGCAGAGATGGACCTCTTGTGTGCATGAACACATCCACCTCCCTGAGTGGTCTTCGCTTCTCCAGGTGTACGCAAACACCTCGCTCCTTTCATGGCGTCTGGCAGAACCTGCCCGCTATCACATCATTAAATAAGATTTATATCATCACATAGAATAATTCTGTGTGGGCTGATGGCAAATGTAGCTGCGGCCAACTTTCCCCCCCTTTTCTCCGCACTAGCCCACTCACACGGTAACTGGCATTACTGCATATCCGGAAAAAAAAAAAAAAAAGAGAGAGAAAAAGATAAGAAGGGTGGGTGTGAAGATGTCCACGGCTGAGCGGCCAAATGCTACCCACTCAAACAGCCAAATGTGGGAGTGCTTCTCAGTACATGTTAACTGTGACACAGGTATAAATGGTGTTGAGTGAGGTGGAAGACTGATGAAAGACTGCATGCTTTTCATTCAGCTGTTTGTTGGCAGTTGTGTTCTGCATATGTTTGTGAAGTCTTACCAGTCAACCCGAGGCTAAGCTGCGTCTTGGTGTCTAAACAGGCCTGACTCACGTAACAGTGAGGAAAGGACCCGATAACTTACATCACAGCTTTGGCTCAAAGGGAAAGTTGAAACATAACTTTGCAGAACGTGATGTGTTTGTTGTTAAGAAAAGATATCCCCTTTCTTTCCACCATGCGAAGGGCTAGGAAACACACAACGCCAAACCACTCTCCAATTTCCACCCAAACAAAATCGCACCTAGCACCTCAGACGTGAGCCGCACTCGCTAAATGCCCTTTGAAAACTTAGCCCAAACTTTCTCTTCTCAACTTATTTGTCTCCACTTTCCTTTTTCAGTTTCTGAATTAGGACCAAAGGGGTGTTAATCATCTAGTGGCACAGATCCCAGATTTGGATCTTGTCTAAAGGCGATGCAATTGTTGCAACGTCTAAAAGCAAATCTGTCCACCAATAATTTAGTGAAAAACACGTAAACTGTAATGAGACACCCTGAGGGGATGATTCAACAGCCTGTAGGAGCATCTTTAGCAGCGCCACATTTAAGTATGACCTTAACTGTCTCACTTTCTTTGTGGAGCAAATTTCATACACTCCGCTTTATACTGCGCCTTCTGTTAAATTATCTTTGTGAGTAACTGTACTTTTACTGGGCCACTGCAACACTGTGATTCTTGCTTTTTAGTCCTTCAAGATTTGATATCACTGTTCAAGCTTTAGCTGGCGAACAGATGGCCTCACAGTTGATCCTCAACAATGGTGGACTCAAAGACTGCAAGGTGCTCAGATCCCGTGGCTGTAAACAACGCTGAAATCATCATACGTCCACCAATGTGTGGGTGTAGGTTTTGAATATTGTGTTTGTTTTGACCAGACTACATATGATGTTCAAACATCTCCTCCAAATTGTTTGCTGGAAGGACATTGCTCCAGAGGGTTCGTGGTGGTAATGATGCCCCTTAGTGAACCTAAGCCAAGATGGTCTTTGGTCCTGCATGGTTGTTAGCTTACACAAAATGTTCTACATGTGGTAACTTTGCCTTTATTCCATGATCCTGGCTCACCCTTGCATATGTTGACTGTTTTAGCTCTGTGACCATTTTCCCCCCCAGCAGACCTAAGGTATAAAACAGTGGGTAAGATACAACCCCTTGTACCCAACCACCCATTCCATGCCTTTCTGTAAATTACAGAATTACCCTAAGTACATCCCTTTCCTGAGCAGAATAGTTGCAGTCAGACTCACACTCTCAGCTCCATGCTTTTGTGTTCAACTATTTATCTTTCCTGAACTTAGTCTTGGCACGCTATTAGTGGCATTATTTCTTTGTACCCTGTTTATTTTCTTTGCTCTAGAAAGTACTCCTGGCTGCCAGAAACTATATGTAATATCTGTTTCCCATTCCCATAGGGAGTACCCCTGGGGACCAGTGCTTCTGTGTTTCTTACCAAAGCCAGTTGCCCTAAAAGGCCAGACGCTGTTCTGCTGATGGTTTCTTTCCTACTAAAAGGGAGGCGTTCCTTTCCACTGTCGCCTCATTCTTGCTCAGAATGAGAGATTGCTGCAAAGTCAACTTGATGCAGCCAACATTGCTTAAAAGGAGCATAGCGCAAGTTCTGCAGCCGTCTGCTCCCTCTGGCGACAAGTTGAAATGACACCAGTGCATGGGAGAAGAGGAGGAAATGCCACTGCCACAGCACTTCCTTTGTTTTTGTGTTTTCTAAGGTAATAAAGTTATAAATATTGAAGTTAGCCCATGTTTTCTCGCTAATGTGTCCATGGCGCCGGAGAGTCAACAAAGTAGCCATGTGAATGACAGCGCAGCACGTCACACTCACGCCCAGAGGATTCAGCCCAAATCACTCTCATGAATTGATTAACTGGAACAGCGGTAAATAGAGGAAAATTTTACCCATCAGGCAATTGTAAGGTAACCTGACTCCGACAGATGTATTTCGCTCCGCCTAGCTTCACTCACATACATCTCGGACACCGCCATAGGAATTGCCTTAATTGAAGGCTGGGCCTTATCAAAAATTCTTGCATATGATTGGATAAGCCACTTGTCTGTCATCTTTATCGACGTTCTATTTCAACCACTCACACCGAAGCTAACCCGTGACGCTGATGAGAGCAACGCAGGAAAAAAAAAAAAAAAAAAAACTTTTTTTTTTTATGTGTTTGCGGCTCTAGTGGCATGCGTTTTATTGACAGTGAGCTGACAAGAAGAGGGGGGAAGACAGGCGGCAAAGCGCCGTGGGTCTGAGTCGATCCCGGGCCGACCGCGTTGAGGACTAAAGGCCTCCTAACATGGTTTGCGCTAACCGCTAACCGCTCTGGGGCGCGTCCGCAGCGGACGCGCCCCGGAAAACAAAACTTGCCAAATCTGGTTGGGAGAAGGGCGAAAACATGGTTTCCACCAACAAAAGCCTTCAGAGGCGTTCTCTGATGTTCTTTTAATGAAACAATATTAGGTAGATTGGACAACACGGAAGAAATAGCAGCATCAATGTTAACGCTTGCTTCCTCGATGAGCCGCCATAGCTATCAAAACAGTCTCACGTCATGGTCGCGTCTCCACTACGTCACATCTATGAAACTCCAGCCCTGCGTCCTGATTGGCCAGACCATAAAATTGGTTGGAGAAATCACTCTGTATGGGCGATGTCCCAGATGTATGTGAGTGGAGCTAGGCGGAGCGAAATACATCTGGCGGAGTCAGGTTAATTGTAAGGCCCTGTATGGGAAAGAAAATAAATATTTAACTTAAAACTTGCACTATGCACCTTTAAAATGAACACGTTTTACCCACTGGCATCATATGATCAACTGAATTTCCCAGAATTATTATATGGCTCCAATTGGACTGAACAGACGTAAACGAAATCTCGACTGAACTGGACAGGAATTGGACCTTTTTGTTTTGTAAATTGCATTGAAATTACATTTTATTGTAGATTGGCGGTCAAGTGGACACCAAATCATTTCAAAGCAACCTTATAACACTTCCTAAATGGATTATTACCTTTGTTTTAGAAGATGTAATAATGGCAGCTTACATTTGTTGCTAAACTCCACATAAAAGAGCATTTAATGCTGCAAACCTGTTAAGTGTCTTTTGATCCAGGATCATTTGAAGCTTCAAAGGAACACTGACAGGAAACAAATGGAAGTTGGCCATAAAGAGTTTATACACACACACACACAGACACACAAATATGCGATTCAAAGACTGGGAACAGAGCTAAGAAGTGCTCTGAAGTAATTTTCAAAAGATATTTCCTCAAGAATTAACAAAAATATGAGTGGAGAAACTGGAAAAAAGGCTGCTTGAACAGATCATCCAAACAATTTTTGCCAGCTGGACACACACAGCTACACAAAGAGCTGCCTATTGATATCATCCAACTGAAGAATGCCTTCGTTTATTTCATGCAGCCTGCCCAGACAAGCTGTCAAAAGATCTTATTGAGTGTAGGAATGTGTATAAACATACACCTCGAAAGAATCCATTCACAGTGATTTCCGCTCTGGTTTTCCGATGAGGACATTTTGCAAAGATCCAAGCTCTGAGTCTACACCCGATGCAATGATGTGCGACAAGATATCCGCCGTTGTTGCACCGCTCCATGCCATGTGTTCAAGTTATTATGGGATGTAGTACAGGCGGAGCAGAGGGCTGATGGAAGGCAGCGGCAATCGCCCTCTCCTTATTAGACTAGGGGCTGGCTGTGCTCATTAGACCGACGGCAGCACGATGGGGATCTATTCTCCTGAGGTGACCAAAGGTGCTTACAAAGACCTTCCAAGTCCCAGTAATGATACCCCAGACCTGTCACTCTTGTCACAAGACTGACATGACCTTTTTCTGGCTCGTGTGCAAAAGAAGAAAAATGTCCTAATTTCACCGAATGAGGCAAGAGGAGGCGCATCGTTTCCTCCCCAAAATCCGAAGCTCTGCCCAGTTTTGCATCCCTGCCCTCCACAGGCGATAAGACGGGGTTGATTTGCTTTTCACAAATGTCAACAAAGACCATTTTTGTGTCTTTATCGGGGAGATTTAGGTGATTGCGATCCAGGTTTTAATCTAAGCACAACAGCCAGACCCTGTGCCATTAAGACCTATGAAATGGAGGCATGCTGAGCAGCAGCCGAGCGGATGAATAGCTGTCTGGAAGCAATCTGTGAAAGATGTCTGATCAATGGTCTCGAAATGAAATGAGAGATGAAAAGATGTCTTTTAAGGCTCATGAAAAGGGAACTTTGTTGGTGGGCGTTTTGTTCAGCGTTCCATTTTTAACCTCAATCATCTGAACACGGCACACATGAAAGAGGAAAACGGTAATAGGGTAGCCCCACTGTGGCTCTTTTCCTCTGATGTCAAGTGTCCCCCGGACACTTATGTGATTGCATATGACATATCAAAGAAGGAGCTGCATGTTTAGATTATTTGGCTCATTACTTTATCCGTGTTTTAAGTGCTTTCATGGACAGGGCCTGCGTTCACACACCTTTAACTGTTTTCTCACATTTTGACCACAAACTTCAATGCGTTCGATTAGGATTTTATGTGATAGACCAGCAAAAAGTAGTGCAGTTTATATCAATGAATATCTGTTACAAATACAAACCTGAAAAGTGTGATGTGTATCTGTATACAGGCTACTCGAGTGAAGACTTTTTAGACCCATCTTTCTCTGCAAGTACAGCTGTAAGCTTTTTCTTAAGCATCTCTGTCCACTCTTCTTTGGACAATAGCTCAAGCTCAGTCTAATTGGACGGAGAATGCCTCTGAACATCATTTTAAAAGTATTGCAATAGAAAGATTAAAGTCTAGACTTTGACTAGGCCGTTCTGTCATATTCATTTTCTTTATCTAAACCACCTGTAGCTTTGGCTGGATGTTTAGGGTTGTCGTCCTGCTGGAAAATGAACCTTCCACCCCAGTCTCAAATATTTAGCAGCCATTACCAGCTTTTCTGTCCTGACATTTAGCTCCATCCATCTTCCCATCAGCTCTGACCAGCTTCCCTGTCCCCGCGTCCCCACAGCATGATGCTGCCAACGTCATGTTTCACTGTAGTTATAGTGTTTTCAGGGTGATGTGCTGCCCTGTTTCCCTCCAGAAATGGCCAAATAGCTACATTTTAGTCTCATCTGACCAGAGCATCTAGTTTCACATGTTTGGTCCCCTACATGGGTTGTAGCTAACCGCAAACTGAACTTCTTCAATGGCTTCCCTCTTCCCATTCTCCCATAAAGGCGCTGCTTTGAACTTCTCGGCACCTTCAGCCCCGTCTGCTGTGTGTCAATATTTTTAGAAAGCAAAACTCACGGATTCATTAAAAGAAAAAATAACAATGCAATATTTTAAGGTTTTTAACCATTTTCTATACTCAGGTTGACACAGCCTGTTTTAAAGCTAAACTATCTGATAATAACACATCAGTGAGATTGCATCATTCCTAAATTGCATTAACTTGGAACGGCTTGTAGAACAATGTGGTCAGATCCCGCCCTCACAGGGGCCTTTCCAAACAAAGCCTGATTGTAATGGGCCACATGAAGCGCCAGTTTAACCCCCACACGAGCTCCACACATACAAATGAGAGCGAGCAAGAGCCAAGACATACATTAATCCTCGCCAGATTGGGGACTTTATGAATTACGCTGAGAATCTTATCTGTTTCCCCAGATCTCCTGCTGGGTGAATTGATTGCGTTTTTGGTCTTAATCCACACCACGCCATGCATCTTGGGAGGCAACCGGGGAGCCATCTTGTACAAATAGAATTTAGGCTTGACAAAAGCCATCTCCAGCTGAGCAATGAGAAAGCATCCTTTTACCGCTGCACGTCCCCCACCACGCCGAGTGGCATTTGAAAATAGCAGGCAGAGGTTTTCATGGAATTGTTGCTATTGATTTCTCTGTAACTTTCTGCAGCCGCAGCCTCTCTTGGGATATCATCTGTGCATATGACACTCATCAGGATGGATAAGCCCATTTCGTCAAATGCCTTCTGTCGCGGCCGTCCTCAAGAAACAGTTCTGTGCCGCCAGAGAGGGTGTTTTAATGAGATTAATTAAATTGCTCATGAGTGATGGCCCTCCACCAATTACCTGGGCCATAATACCGTTTTCCCCAACCCAGGGCGCGCGTTGCCAGCCCTCCATAAACGCGAGGATGCAGCAAGAAATGATTAATCATCTCATCACCATCCCAGGAGATAATATGACAATAAAGACAAAAGCATCTCATCAGCTGTGGTTGACTAAAGCTAAGAGTTTCGTCCTAAGAACAGACTCTTGAGCTGCATTATTTGGTACCGGTGCCACCTTTTAAAACATAAGTGTTTTAACACCATGCTGCAGAGGTTCATTTGTTTGCTATAACGAGGTTCTGCTTTCTCCATTGTACCGAGCGACGGGACATCTGAGGTGCGGAGACAATGTCACGGCTGCTTCCCTCTCCTGAAGAGAGCGACGGGGTCCAGCCTCCCCAGTGTCCGTTTCCTTCCTCCTCGCCCAAGGGCACCGAGGGTCAACGCCGGAGAGCGATCACAGCGGAGAGCGTGGCAGCCAGGAATCAAACCACAGCGGGGCCCGGCCGCGGATTGGAGAGCCCGTGGCTTCACGCGGAGCCCTGCGCAGGCTTTTATTGGCCCTTCTCCATCACACCTGTCACAGTAGATTGGGTTTGTGGAAGCGTTTCCTTTAGCTGAAAAGGCCAAAGTAGATTATAGGGGCAGGCAAGGTTGAAATGGATTACCACTGGAATGAGGGCAAATAGAGCGGCCTGCTGCCTGAATGCTAATCATGATAGCATTATGAAGGAATCTGTACAGTTTGCCCCAAACGCCTGAAAAGACAGCTTTTGTCGCCTCAGCCTCCAAGGAGATGATGTGAAAGTAAAATCTAAATTTACATTAATCGCTCCTAAATCTCATGTAGTATCTGTAATTGAGGAATTTCCTATGGAATTAAGTTACAGCCCTATTAATCTATTTCTTAATTTGCTGTGGACCCCCAGGAGCCCCGTTGAGGCCCCCCCCGAGGTCCTCTGACCTAGATTCAGTGAAATGATGCATCAATGAGGAAAAAAGGCATTAATTTCTGAAAATGTTTTCAAATCTACCAGGAAGTGACATTAAAAAAAACATTTTAGTCCCTCTTTCTGCACCTTTTTTATAAAATAACTTATCACTAATAGAAAATAAGACAAACAAGTCTGGACGGCTGGGATGTTAGTTTTCAGCATATTTTTTTTCAGATTCTTACGTAAAGCCAATAAAACGTTTACTATGAAATAGTCTCTTCACAGCAGTTACAACCACTGTTGGTTTGCGGAGGCAGCAGCTTACATGGTGATGGATTAGGGCTCGACCTCAGGTTGCAACAGTTTTCTTTGCATCTCCTATACGTAAATATGCCAATCCTCGATTTTCCTTTTCTCAGTAATAATCTGAATGGTGTTTCGTATCTTTGGGTGACAGAAACAGACCAGACCCAGGAACAGACATCTACTCCCTTGTCCATCTGGGAGCGTTTTGGCGTAATGATGAACCGTGGCTTCTTCCTTTCTTACGACAGTCTCAGGGTACATTTCTGTAAAGCTGCTCAAAGTGTTCAGTCACTACTGGCCTCTAAGGAGCTTTCTAGACCTATTACCTAGGAGGGTCACAGGAACCGACACAAACCTTTGTAGATGTTAAAAGAGCCTAATTTCACATTTACAAATACAATAACCAAAAGTTTTCTAATTTTGGAATTATAGTCTTACTCGAAAAGAAAACCCGTATACAGATAGCCATGATGAGTTATTTTACATCAATTAATTTTTTCACAGTAAAATCTTCCAGAAAGAACATCAAGAGGAGTCCGGCTTGCCACAAGTCATGTAGAGGACGCAGCAAACATGCAGAAGTCAGATGGGACTGGAGTGAACAGATCAAAGCGTACTAAAATCAGCTCTAAAATCCAGCTGGACTCAATTTAAACAGGCGACTGGAGATTTTATTCAGGTGTATCAGACTTTAAGGAGCTGAGAGCGGAGCATATTTATGTGTCAGACTGGCAGAACCAGGCCTGTTTTCATCCAGGAATGTCCTCCATCCATCTCCCCAGTGACTCTGACCAGCTCCCCTGTCCTTGCAGGAGTAAAGTTACCCCCTAGCAGGAAGCCGCCACCATTCTGTTTCACCATGGGGATGATTTGTTCAGTGGGATGCTGTTCAATCGCACGCACTGAACTTAGAAATTTAGTTTTACAACCTAACCATGCATTAAAATTCTCAACTTTACCGCTGACCTGTCTGCTTTGTTCCCTGGTCTTCATTTTGTTCACTAATGTTCTCCACACCTCTGAGACCTTCATACAGGAACTGCTGAGTTTAAAGTAAACAAAGGTGGACTAAACGACTGGGGTAACTTCTTTGTGTCTGTGTTGGTGTGTTGCATATGGTCTGTGCATACATCCATATGGGTGTTCATCTGAATTTCACTAGTGTAACATTGTGACTCATTCGCTACTCGTTCTTAAGAAGTTGCTTTTTCCCCCCCCAAAAAGAACTTTCTTTCCTCGTTGTCACCAACTGTGACTTTCTAATTATATGTGCTTATTTCCGCCAGATACGCAGCTAATTTAAGCCTTGTGACTTTTATCGCCTGTGCTGTTGCTACGAAACCTGCGGGGACGTCTCTGCAACTGTAACGCAGAAGCGAAGATATTGATTTCGAGAAGCGAGCTGGGGTGTTGGCCTCGTCCTGATTTAAAAAAACCACACACAAAAAAAAAAAAAAACAAGGAGTCATGTGTTTGAGAGCAAACATGGAAACCTCTGCGGCCCTCCGTCGGTGTTTGAGTCCGTCTTTATTACCGAGATCACCTGCGGGGGAAGCGCTTCTCCTCTGGGCTGTTTTCCAACGCAAACTGAAGCGCTGCTCTTTACCTAGCAGACCTTCTGGGAGGAACATGAGACGACTTCATCGGACCGCTGCCTCATTATGGCTTCCTCTGACAAACACGCCACCTCCCCTCGTTCCTCCAATATACACCTTCCCTTCTGCCAAACAGATTTTCATCCGCCTAACACACACTTTTCTCACAACTTTCCTGTCGCACTTACTTTCCCTCTGCCACACACACACACACACCTTTTGGGTGTAATAAAACAGCAGATCAGAGTCATTGGCTGCTGACAGGGACTGACACTGAAACCTGCTGTTGTTGGAAGGCTGCCTGGGAGATGTTCATTACTCACAAAGCTTGTCGGTTTGGACAGCAGAGGAACAACGGTCTTATTAAGTGGAGACCTGGAGCCGCCGTAGGGGAAATACACGCACACACACACCTACGCGTGCACCCATGCGCTCCTCCGAGGGAGTTTTGACGCTGCGGCTTCAGCCGAGCGCTCCGATTGGATGCGTGAAGTTTGGGGCTGTCAGAGAAAATGTTAAAGTTTTCCGGCGATGGCAGGATTTGCTGAGTTAGGACTCTGACACGGCTGACAGACACGCCGTGACAGTGGCGCTGCGGAGGAATGTGATGGCCTCATTTTCACAGGAGCCCGCTAATATTGATTGGAGTTTCTGATGTCTGGCTCATTGTGTAACTCTCTCTCTCTCAAACACACACAGAGAAAAAAAAAAGATTCAATATTCCCGACATGGCTGAACCTGAAGCCTTGTTTCCATAGTAACTCCGCTCTCCCGCTCTCTAAACATAGCATCGCAACGCTCTACCTCTGCTCAGATCATCAAGCATAGCTGAAGAGGATGTAGATGCGTGGACATGGATAATGTTCCTGACTTCAGGCAATGAAATGATCTCCCAGCTGAGTGTATTTACAGTCCACACAGCAGCCTAAGCACCAGAAGAAAGGAAGACAAGGAAAAAGAAAAAGAACAGCAATTTATTTCACGAGCGAGCGATCATCCATCCATCATAAGAAGAATTACAAGGGGCCACATGTTGAGGGACCAAGGAGGACACCTTGCTGCGTTTCTGCAGCACAGTTCCATCTCAAAGCCCCCAATTCGTCACACCTGCTTTGCTTTTTTTTTCTTACCTTTGTTTTTTTTTTTTTTAGCAAGTTTGCAAAAATCTTAAAATAGAAGCATCTCTCTAATCAACCCGCTCCACTTCCGCCTCGAGCGGGGGGGAAAAAAAGGAAAGAAAAAAAAAAAGGGGGCATCATAAATCAAACCCAATGCGCTCATGACGGTTCGGGGACGAGAGGGAAGTTGGCTGAATTTGCATTTGAAGCAAGTCGTCACCATTTTTTTTAACCTTTTAGATAAATCTCTTTCAGCGCGGGTTCTGATGTAATGAGGCCTAGCAGGACGGAGGTGATGTCATCGGGAAGTGATGCGTCTTGCTAGGTCAGGGTACAGAAATGCATACAGCGCAGGCTTTTTGTCACTTTACAGCCACAAACTTCAGTGTATTTTATAGGGACCAGCACAAAATGGTGCATAATTGTGCTGCGTAAGGAAAAGGAGACATAGTTTTTAAGACATTTTCTAATAAAAGTCGTGAAAGTGTGGCCCGATTTTGTATAGCATCGCCATTTAAATTCTTTTAGAAACCACATAATAAAAAAAAACGGTCCACCTGTGTGTAATTTAATCTTTTAAAACAAACCACAGAAAAAGCAAGAAAGCAAAGCTGGTGAAATCATATTTCAATAGATTTGCAGCTGTAAATGCAGTGAAATGTGTTGCATTTGTTCTTACATTTGTAAAACATTTTAAAAGCTATTTATAAATGTCCTTCCCCCTCACAGTTATCCAACACATATTAGGCTATTGAATAAAATCCAGATAAAATAGACTGAAGTTTGCGTTTGTGAAGGGGGAAAAAAAAGGTTCAAGAGGTGTGAATAGACATTGATAACATTATCCTGTTACTTTAATGTAAGAAAGTTTAAACCTGAACCGACTAAAATTAACTGTCAAGTCTTTTCATTTCCTGATGAAGAAACTGCTGATGTCTAACGCAACCTTGGAGGCAGCGGCGCTCTTCCTCATCTGGCTGCGTTCTTTGGCTTGCTGAGCCGTCCGCTGTGGGGAGAAAATGGGAGCATGATGTAAGAGTTTAAACCTGTGGTAGGAGATCAATATTTTGAGCATCCTTAGATTTAAGTGTCTGAGGGGCTGGCAGGAACAGCGAGAAGATCCCCTTATCATAAGGCCCAGTGCTCCACATCAGTTCATGGTCGTCTACATGTGAGGCTTTTCCTTCCAATCTGACACCCACTCTGACTAAAACGCTTTCTGGCGTGAAAGCGAAGCCCATTTCAGGCTACAATGTAAGCTGTGTTTTTATTTTGAAACCGCTGCAGTCGAGTCGCATCTCTTTGAGAGAAGTACATTTTCAGCAATTATGGAAAATTGAGTGAAGGGAAAATGGGAGACAGCCTGCTTCAACAAGTGCTATCCATCAATATGTCATACAGCCACATCATGTGACGCTATTACAGGGAATATATAGCTTTGAGGGGGATAATGTGACTTTTGATCAATGTGTTTGACCATGTATCACATTACTGACACCATATGTGATTCTCAACTTGAGCGATGAGACGTTCTAACACAGGGATGAAGGAGAGCTGCGTCCACTGCGCACCTTAAATGTCAAACAAATTGCCTTTGCCCCTTAAGCCCCTCTGGCTTTAAAGGCTGCTCTTATGGCTGATGCAGGTGCATTGATGCAAGGTGTGCACATACGACTTTGTGGCAGGCCGTGCAGAGCGTCTGTAGGTTGTCCAGGGAGCACTGGCCTCCTCCTCTGTAGACTGGCCGGATGTGGTCGACCTGCCAAAAATCTCCTTCCACCGGAGCTCGGATCATCTCGTTCAGCTGAAAACACGGCCAGAAGGCGACAGTGTGAGCGTCTTACTGCGCCGACTACCCTTCATATTCTGCTTGTAATCATCTCGAGTGGCAAAAACAAGCTGGGGTTTGCACAATTTTGTCCAAACGTTCCATTTACAGTTCTTTATGAAACTATTACAACAACGTACAACAACAAACTTCAATCAGATTTATTAAGGCTGTGTGTGAAAACCCAACATAACCGTGTATAATTGTGAAGTTAGAAGCAAACTGGTACACGGTTTCTGAAATTTACGTATACAGATAAAAGTCTGAAAAGTGTGGCAATTATTTGCGGGTCTGTAAAAAAAAAACATCTCCTTATCATTTTCCTGCAAGGCAAACATTAATGTCCAGAATAGAGACGTGTAAAAACCAGAAAGCAAAGAGCAATGTTGGCTGTCAGACACAGCGATATTCACGAAGGCCAAAAGGTTCGCTTTTAGTCACACACGACCAGAACACCTTCTTCTACATGTTTGCTGTTTCCTCTACATTTCCAGGGGTAAACTGCACACAAGGCTCTTTGGCATTCTTTCTACGACGGCGTCCTTCTTGGATAAAAGGCAGATTTGAAGACTGCAAAACTAATAGTTGTCCTGTCATCTGTTTCTCCCCCTGTCTAGTTGTGAATCTCTGCAGCTCCTCCAAGGTTACCATGGAAGTCTTAGATGCTTCTTTGATTAATACCATCTTTGCCGTGCCTGTGAGTTTAAGTGGACGGCCATGTCTTGGTAGGTTTGCAGATGTGTCACGCTGTTTTCATGTTGGATGATGGACTGAACAGTGCTTTTTAAAAATGTTTATTATTTTGTATCTGAATCCTTCTCTACAGTTATCTGAGCTGTCTGCTGTGTTCCTTGGTTTTTATGATGCTGTTGTTCACACATGTTCTCTAACAAATTAAAAATGTTCCTTCCACTTTATAATAACTTTACTTTGTTAAGTCGTAATGTAACAAAGTGGGGGGGGGGGGGGAAACCAAGACGTATGCATACTTGTGCAAGATACTTTACACAAATACAGGAAATCCCTTAGATTAAACACATTTTTGCACCACAGGGACACTTTCTGAGGTGTGCTTCTTAATGCAACGAGAAAGAAAAGCACAGAAATGGCAAACTCCTGGAACTAATGAGAGCAAATTGCAGAAAAACCGCTCCTTATTAGCGCTTAAAATGTTGACATAAATGGAGGGCTTTGTGGTTGCGAGGATAAGACCGGGTTCTTAAAGAATATCTTCATTGAATCAATGAGGTTTTTAACTTTGAACCCTGGGTAATCCATCATCATCGGACGCCTCAGGTACAGCCATATAAATCACCTGACTGACCTATATAATGGGCAGCTGTAGGGAACCTTCATCATGGACTCTGTCTGATGAAGTAGGCAGAAATTAGGTTAAAAATACCACAGGGAACACTGCGCGGCAGTAAGATACATACTGCTTAAATTACTTAACTTTCTCCCTCTTTTTTCAGTGGCTCGTTTTAAACTTTGCAAGCAGAGTTAGCGAGACAGTGTTCTCAACGCAAAAGAAACACTTAATCATTTAGTTGGGTAGAAGTTTACAAACTCGAAAGATGTGCTACTTTCAGGAGACAGGCAGCTTCTATAACATGCAAATTTCATCCCTGGAAGGAAACACCTTGGACATGTTTCTACTCCCTCATGGGGCAAAAACAAGGGAAAAAAAAGATGCACATGAACTAAAGCTAGTTGAGAATGGCTATTTAATGTTGCTTTCTAGAGAAGGAGGAAGTCCGAAAACAGAAAGCTCTGGCCATAGTTTTTTATTACAAATATACATTTCAAGAAAATTTTTTTTTTTTTTTTATTCCCAAGTTAATTTATACCCCCCCAATCTGAAAAGTGAAACATAGATTATATAGCTTCATTACACACAGAGATGCACCTCATAAGACAGATGGCATCATGAAGAGTATGCTGTGGAAATACCTAAGTAACATATCCAGACATTATCCAGAAAGCTAATGCCTGGACACAATCAGGTCTCCAAAATGACCCTAATTATTCTGCAAAATTAGCTACACAGAGTTTAAGGACAACAGAGTCAATGTTCTGGAGTGGCCATCACAAAGCCCTGGTCTCAGGTCCACAGAAAATGTGCAGTCGGAGGTGAAAACGTGTGATCGAGCAAGGCGCCCTACAAACCTCACTGGAATGGGCCAAAATATCAGCAAACTATTTTGAGAAGCTTGGACCCAAAACATTTAACCCAAATCATATTGTTTAAGTATAATCTACCCTAATACTACTACCATATGTAGTACATGCAAAATGGTTTTAACCGTATACTGAGTTTGTGTATGGATGTATCTCCCACATACGGTCATTTTGAGATTATTATTGCTTGTAAAATAACATGGAAATGTTGCCGGTTAAACACCTACACGGTTTGCAGAAGTGGGATACTAAAATTATCATGGCAGCTATTCTGGTCTGCTAGGATTGGGTGAAGAAACAAATACTTCTTTAATGCAATCTTAAATATAGCGGAGCTCTTTTGCACAAATACAACCTTTATATAACATAAAATAAGACACACTAAGATGTAGACACATATCTACCCCATCCCAAAGATATACAAATGTATTCATATTTTTATTTGAATCCTGTGAAGAAACCTTTTTGACATGCAAAAGAGGGCTAGTATTCAGCTGCCTTTCACGCTCTAGTGGCATTTCAGCAGACAGTGGATTTATATGGGCCAAGCTGGTCCCTGTAGATCTCCTGGAAACATCCAATAGAATCAAATCTCACGGCCACCAGGGGGCTAGCATTGGTAGCACAGCTGCAAATATTTCACTGCCAAGTTTACCTGGGCTTCTGCTGCTCCTGTGTCGCTTCCAAACTATTTTCTAAATCTACAGAAAATAAATCCAACACATCGCAAAAATCAGTCAGTAGAAACTGATAATTATTAATATTATCATCATCTTTTATAAAATAACATAACTTTTAAATAATGACAGACCTAATGACTGTCCCAGTCCCATCTGAATTACTGCAGGGTATATTTACAGTAAGATTTATGGAGATCCAGTGGAGCAGCGGGGAAATACTGGCCTGGATATTGAACCAGTAGCTTATTTAGCCACTTGCTGCCAAGAATATGTGAGAATTTTAATTTCTACAGTAAACAAGAAAAACGTGAAAGAAATGAAATCAAGTTAAGAAACCAAAGATGATGAAGAGAACCAGAGAAAAAAAAAACATGTTATGAGAAGAGTTTAGTGCCAAAAATCTATTTTCCTGCTTTGAGAAGTGCTCTGCCGACATTAAGGCAGCGAGCAGGAATTGATCCCAGCAGATTTGAAGAATGGGCCTTTTCAGACGGGCAGAGTTCACCTCTCTCTCTCACACACACACACACACACACAAACACACACACACAGACTCACACGTTTTAGTCATTTAAACCTGCTATCGTGCCAACAACATGCACCTTCCTGCACCCAACCCCGTTGTTGCACACTTTCAAACACGCTAAGGCTTTGCTCAAAGGCACCTGAAGGCTTTAACATATCCAGAAAACACCCTCACAGAAAAAAAAGAGAGACCCAAAAGACATGCATTCACATGTACACACACCTGGGAACAAACACACACACACACACCAGAACCTCTGGTATGAACCGAAGAATGAGCCTATAATCTCAAGGCTTCTCCACCACTGCAGCGTCTTATCATGTGGCTGAGTTTGTTTCCTCTAAAGCTCAGTGCATCGATCGCCACTGATGCTGATGCCGGCAGCACTGGGAAGATGTGGGGTATCTATCTGTGTGTGTATTTGTGTGTGGTGTTGGGGGCTGGCTTTGCAGGATAACAGCCAACCAAATCAAACAGGCTTACTGGTCGGGACCTGGCACCAGAAAAAAAATAAAAATCAATGTGCCCAGCAATCCATTTACTGGGAGCTGGCCCCTCGGAGTGCAGCTCAACCTGCACCATTGTGTGTGTCTGTGTGCATATCTGCGTAGGTGGGATGGATGGAGAATAGGAGGCGATTTCAAATTTTTTTTTAACTCACAAACACCAATAAAAATGCCTTCTTCCCTTTTTAGAAGAAAATAAATATACCTTGCATTTTAAGTCTTCTGTTAGTCACTGACATGTTCTCAAAAAACCTTTTCTTAAGAACAGAAAACATTTTACATAAGAATGATAACAAATGTGTTACTTTTAGATTTATTATAGCAACAACTACTTTCTTTAAAAATATCTAATTTGAAAGTAGAATATTTACTAATGAATTATGGTAAAATATTTGAAATATATTTTGAGTGCGATAATTTAACATAACACAATTTCTCAACGGAATTTCATAGATATACCGATACTTGAAACCATCAAGTTTTAGCTAATGTCATATATGTATGATTTGGTACCAAAGCTAGCTTGCTAACATGTTTAACTAAGATCATACTTTTGTGTAATCTCTTCAAATTTCCAGGTGTTTGTGAAGTCTAATGATTGAAATGTGTTTTGTGTAACATTAGTAGAGTTGCTGGGCATTTTACAACTGGAGAAAAAGGATGATATAGTTCACCCCTGCTAGCATTTTAACCTGCTCAACTACTGTTCTTCTTCCGTTTTTCTTCCAATTACAATAGTCATCTTTTTTACTAAATAAAATGCTTTAATACTTAAACATTCTGGGGGCTTTAACAGTTGTAGAGTTGCCTACACCTAAAAACCCTGATATAATTTAGTTTAGCAATTTCCCCCCCTTTTATAACAAACAGCTGTTAGTAAAACCAAATTTGTAGCTCAGTTGGAAAACATTTTAATAGTTGGTAAGTTGCCTCACAATTCACAGTTGAAAAAACAAAAACAAACAAGAGAGCATATTTTAGCCTGGCTAGCATGATAATATGCTGACATAAGACAATTTTCCTAAAATAAATTTTTTAACGCTATTACAATAATTTAAATGTTTCTCAACAAATTTTATTTACGAAATGACCCAATGGCATAATTTAACTTTGCTTTTAGGTTAACATTTACCATCTTTTTTAAGCACTGCATCACTTCCCTTTTGTTTGATTTACACTAATGTGATCTTTGTTGTCATTTTAATTTCTGTTATGGCGGGTCTGTGGAAGCCATTTTTAGAAATATTTAGCTCCTTGCTAAAGTTAAAAGCCTAACCTACACAGTTATAAATATTTTTTTCAATTAGATAACCCCCCCTGCAGTTTTTACAGCTGCAGGCCTGTAAAAACTCCGACCAATCATTGTCATTCACACCGAAGGGCAGGGATTGGTCAGAGGATTGGTCCTGCCCTCACCCCCTTGTGTCCCACAACGTCCGGGGTGATGGCCTTATCTATTGGTTGTCCCACATGCCAATCATTCTGTCAATCTCACGTAACACCCGTTTGCGTGCATGTTCTTTGTTAGTGCCTGCTTGCTGGCTGCACATGCACACTTCTAGTGTTTATGTATCTGGTTAGCTTAGCGGTTAGCTTCGGTGTTAGCCGTTCATTGTAGCTCTGCTGCTCTCATACCGTAGACTTTGAAAATGGCTGAGAGTTGCAAGAAGCAAACCGTGTACAAGTTCATCAGAAGAAGAGAAAGGCCTCAGTAGAAAGAAATAAGACCAGATTGGATTTGAGAGATTTTTTCCACGTGATCCCCCCCGAGGAGCGGAAGAACAGGTAAGATGGTCATGCACATGCGTCGTTATTCAAAAACAGACTTGGGGGAAACGTCTGGAAAAATTGCCAACCCTACCTTTAAAACAAAGTGAGAAATGTGTTCAATCTCTAAAAATGTTTGTTTGTTTAAGTGTATGTGATGGACGGATGTACTGGAACTGATTTTTCGATTGCAATGCAAATTGTAACTGACAAATAAAATTTGATTGATTGATTGATTGATTGATTGAGAAAGTGAGAGTGGGCATGACTAAACACTGCTGTTACATAAAAATATTAATCTTTATAAACAAGGATTTACTTGACTAAATAAAAGTTTACATGCTGCATGTCTCAACTCACAGTCATGCTGCGGTTAAAAAAGTACAGTTTTAATAAAAATAAACTGTTTCGCCAAGATTAAATGGTTTTGATAAAGCTCTTGGCTCACTGACCTGTTTAAGTGGCAGCTGAGAAAGCCATGTGTTCTCCAGCATCTCCTTTCGCTTGGAAGCTGGGGCATCACGGACCTTCTGAAACAGTTCATGAGCCTTGAGGCCACAGTGTTGACAAATGCCTTGCTCTACCTCCAGCACACGGGAACGCATGTATGTCTGGCTAGACCTCAACTGGAATTCCTCCTGGCATCTGGAAAGGAGACAACATCAAAATGTCTAAACTGTGACTCTAATTTGAAAACCAGCGGTGTTTTTGTGTCTTAAACACTAATAATACTGTAATTTATCTCTGATCCTGCAAAAAACGACCCCAAAAACATAAAAAAGTTGTGTTATTGATCTTTTTCCACCCGTTGTGCAATCCTATTCCCTAAATTTCAGAAAACTGTACAAACTGTAGCAATCTTGTACCTGTGGCTGCAGAATCGCGTATCCCAAGGTCCACCTGTGTTAGAACAGGCCTGCTGGCAGGAGAGACACAGAGGGACACCCTGACTGTCCAGGGCCTGCACGTAGCTGGGCTCTGAAGATGGCTCATCCTCTGCCTTGCATGACTGTTGGTCCTGTCTGCAGTGAGTTCAAGAGCGAGAAATAAATCTATTGCATGTACTTCAGAACAGTGGGCTACCTTCCAACTCTACAAAAAAATGTTAGAGACTTGAGACCCAGATAATTGCTAAAGTATGCAAATACTGATACATAGCCAAATTTAATAATATCAAGAACCCTCATACTGTTTTCATACATTAATCTGCTTTACCAGGGGCCTATTTTGAACTGGGCAATACGGCACACCACCCAGGGTAACAAGGCCTGGAGGGGTATCAACGGCTATATTTAAGGACATGCAGGACTCATACTACTAAAAGCATATAGTTTCTGGAAATGTATAGCCTGGTTAAAACTGGAATTAACCAAACTGTACCTGAATATGACAGTAGTAAACTTAATTTGCTTCGCAGCCTCTTGGATTAAAATTGACTTGAATATTAAGCGGCTGTGTGTAATTAGATGATCATAATTTTATTTTGCTTTATTTTAAATTTTAAATTTGTACATTTTATAAGCTACAGTGACAAACAACCCTCTTTTGTTGTTCAAGAGGACACAAGACTAAAAATTTGTTCATTTTCAGTTATGAGTGTGGTTTAAAATGAAGCCCGTCGAAAAACAAACTAGATTGTCAACAAAGGCATATTCATTCTGTTGGTTCAGATTGCTTAAATTAAAGAAAATGTATCAAACTAAAGAAGGTGTGGGACAAATTTTTTTTTTTTTTTTGACAAAATCATTCAACTTGTTAAAAAACAAAAAACTGAGTAGGTCCTCTGGACGGGTTCTTCTTTGTTGAAACGTTTTATCTCTTCTCCAAGAGACTTCTTCAGTCTGAGGAGTTACTGATAAACTCAGCCTTTTTATTTTTTGACCTGGATCACTGAGATGCATCAGAACATTACATTTATCATTGTTTTAAATGGTTAAATATATAATTTACATATAAAGCAGAAGAAACATTGTTGTCATGTACAAGTCCTAAAGAGAAACTGCAAACAGCTCAAACTGATATTGTCAGGTTGGAGCTTTTAAAAGCAGAATGAACAAATAATAACTGCTGACTGGAGAGTGGCCACAAAATCTCTGATCTGTGCATTTTTTAAAATGACTTTTACTGTAAGTATTCCAAATATATGGAACTTAAACCTGATGTCATGGATATCAAAGTATCTAAATATGAGATAGTGTGGGATTAACCAAGCTACAACAAGGTAAAGTGGTGGGGATCTATATCAGAAAATACAATAAAATGGTACATGGAATCCTTTTACTGTCACAAAAAAGCAAACAATGCAATCGAATCTTTTCATTCAGATAGCATGACTGCTGCAAAGATTTATTTCTTTGGCGCACCACACAAAGTGAAGTTACCTTACATCAGTCTAAATTCCTGCTTTTTCAGCATCACTAGAGCAGTAAAAACAATTCAATATACATTTTCATCCAATAAAGATGAAATCAAAGCGTTTCTGCAAACACAGACTAGGGGAGGCATATAGCTTCAGTCTGTGAAATACCTTCAGATTGTTTCTATTCATGAAGCTGATGTATCATCAGAACAGTCCTGATATGTGTGTGTGCATGCTTGTCCTTTTGGCAGGGGACAGCAAATCTGGGTATCTGCCATGTTTTCCCAGCAGGGTGCTAGAGCCACATTGGAGAGGACAGATGGACTGAATTCTCTTTCCCCGTGGTTTACAATTCAGATAGACAGAGACAGGAACAAAGAGCCAGAAAGACACAGCACAACAGAGGAAAATGCAATCATTGAAACAGAGAAGAAAACCTTCTAAAAAAGGAACCTTGCTGCTTCAAAGTTGTAAAGATACCAAAAAATTGAAAGCACCAAGAGACAAACCCCGTGCCAGTACAGTCAAGTGGATGAAAGGAATACAGAAATAGTCTATTTACTGGTGTCCCCAATCTGATACTGGTGAAAAAATGTAGGAAAACTTTGACCATATTTAAATGACGTCAGGTCTAGCTATACAGTTTAAAAGCGTTTAGCTGAAAGGGGCAACTTGACTCAAATTCTTTGCAATTTCAGTCCAATTTTAAGATGTGTTTTATATTTAGCTCAATTTAAATTCATGCCTGTGTATAGCAAATGTGCATGCTGGCAGCTTCTCATAGCAGCATGGGGTAACTCTCTGTAAACTCATTCTTTAAACCTCAGAAATCACACAACATGCCTTCAGCAAACGGCGCGCAGCATGCTAATGTTTACCACCTCTGCTCATCTCTGATGCTTTATAGCAAAGGAAGCCAAAGAGAGCAACGATCGGTGATGCTGGGTAGTCCAGCTGTCAATGAAAGGAGGGTTCGCTCATGGTTGGGACGATTTCAGACGTTTTAATTTGCTGCTTCCTATGGACAGAGAGGTGATTCAGAGTTTAAATCGCTATAGTGAGGGAAACAGATGTAATCTAAGCAACATGCTGTTTCACTCAACACTGTTAACTACATCTTTAGACCAAGCGTCAAATTACAGGTTCTAATCACCCACATTGACACATTTTGAGATTTTTGCACAATAATTCATAGATTTATGAGAAAAAAAACATCCCTTCAATACAAAATAAATAAAATCAAATAATTGTATTTGATATGACAGTACAGTACGTTAACATTTCACATAACCTGTTTTGGGATTGGGATGTGGCAGGTACCATGAGACTGATGCTAATTCTGCCAGAGAAGGTGATTTTTAAGCTAGAGCAGGCAGGAGAACACTGTCAAAAACAGAGGCAGGAGAACTTCTTTTCCACAAACAAGTTAGACTAAAACTTAAAGGGGTAAAGTTGCAATATGTTGTGGATTTTTGTACAGTCTTACTGGCTAAAACCAGTGTATTTTACCAGTGCAATACATTTTTTTTCAAATAGGAAATACTTTTGTAAAAACCTTTCGGTCTCATGCGTTTAACCTAATAGTTCTTTTTTGATGAGTTTCATTTCATTTTGTTAACAGTTGCAGGTTATACTGATATTACAGCAAACAAACAAAAACGTCTCTAAAACTGCAAATGTTATCCCATGTGCAGCTTTAACCCTTTAAAGTCTGATACAAGAAAAAATATTCAGAAAATATATTTCTTTAAAACCTGAATTTCTAATTGCTTTTAACAAAACATTACCTAGTTTTCCAAAAATATTTTTCCATGTCTTGCATTTCTTTAGAAAAATGTGTCAAATATATTCACTTAACTTTGCCTAGTGCAAATAATGCAGCCTGAATCTGTGCTCCTGGTCCGGGTCAGGCAGCCGCTCCCTCACTCAGGTATAAAGAGGCAGAACCTCCTCCTCATCTCAGTTACCAGAACCGTCACCTGAGCAACATGCCTCTAACCCTACAGTTGTCTCTCCTGCTCCACCGTCACCTCCAGATTACTACTGGACTTCTCACATCTGTGTCTTCTGATCTGACGGGGCTAGCTTTCTGTCTTAACTAATGGACGTTACAATTATAGCAAAGGTTGGGTCTGAGGTGAACATTAATGACTGCACTACTTTGTTCTAGATTGATGGAGAATGCCCACGTCCTCCTCATACCTGAGCACCAAATTTATATTGCAATTTATTGGAGCAGGGATGTTGTGTCAGTGGCCAATCCTCTTTTAGATCTGGGATGGGGAAGTTGTGGACCATTACTGAATTAGGCTAATAGGAAAAATATATAATCATGAAAATGGGCAATGTTACTTCAATTTTAGGTCAACGTTTTTTTAACAAACATGCGTATTTGAATAAAATCAACATTCTTGATTATAATTTGATTGCTGGAGGGCTCAGCTGTGGCCTTCCTCCACCGAGGGGCTGGGACTATTGACCTGGGTATCTATCAGTGACCTTGATATATATCAGGAAGAGGTGATTAAAGCTATCCAAACCAAAAAAAAAAGTCTGTGGAAAAGCAGTGTGATTAACTCAAGTGTGATTAAGCAAATTTGTTTGGAAAGCCGAGTTCACTTTGACTAACTGTGGAATCAGGGAATAAAACAGTACTTGTGTGACAACATGGAGTAGACTAAAATATCTCTAAAAGCAACATGCTCTTTCCAAATTTAAAGAAATACAAATACAGACAAGAAACAAAGTTATTAACATATGTCAATGTGGAAATGGTCTCAAAGTCATTTCTAAGGATGTGGGACCCCAGAGAACCACAACGAGAAACATTATCCACAGACGACGAAAACATGGAACAGCGGTGAACTCTCCGGGAGTCGCTGGCTTACCATAATTAAAGAGCGCATTAGTGACTCATCCAGGAGGTCTAACAGGAACACAGAAGAACATCTACAGTATCGCAGGTATCATTTGCCTCAGTTAAGGTCAGTGTTCAGGATTCAGCAATAAGAAAGAGACTGATCAAAAATTATATCTATGGGAGAATACCAAAGGCCAGTCTCACATATGTCAAAAATCAGGATGCCCATAGCTTTGTGAATATCTTCTCTGTACTGATGAGACAAAAGTGGAACGTTTTATAAGCTATGTGCCCCATTAAATCAGGTGCAGCACTAAAATCATTCCCGAAATCACAGTCATCCCTACAGTGAAACATGGTGGTAGAAAATTGATGATCTGCAGCTGCTTTGTTCCTTTAGGACCTGGATAAAGCATAGATTCTGCTCTTTAGCTGGAGGAGCATGTCCAGTTATCAGTTTATTACTTTAAGTTTAGGGACATAGTATCTACAGAAGGACAGAGATCAAGAGACCACCAAAAAAAAACTCTCTCTGAATAGCTCTACAAAAACCAATGGTTTTGGAGTTGCCTAGTCAAAGTTCAGACCTAAATCCCATCCCAGATGCTGTGGCATGACCTTAAATGTGCATTTTATGCTTGAAAACCATCAATTGTGGCCAAAATAAAACAGTTGTGCCAAAATTCATCCACAACTATAAAAACAGGACTCAATGTGACTTATTACAGCCTCTTGATGGCAGCAGGTGCTGCTTTGCACCGTCAGTTATTAGGTTTAGGGAAAACCTTCACATCTGGCCAGATTGGTTTGAATACATCTCCTCCCTTAACTTGAAACTGTTTTTTGTATTTACTCCGGTCATCTTTGCCTGATATTCCAATTTATGATTATCCAAAGTTCCTTTTACAGAGGAAATCTGTTTTGTTTTATACTACTGTGGGCAAAAGCGTGACATTTCCATGTAAACCACAACCAGGATAAGTAAAAATCTTGGCTGAAGCATGAAAAAAAACCCAGCCTAGTTCAACCTGAAATGTTCTCATTTCTGCCACGTTACTTCTTTAATTTGCACCGTGGTGCTGCCTTGAATGTTCACACACGTGAGCTTTGTTGACTAGGTTCAAGCTGTAGGTTGAGCTAAAGCACTAATCCCAAATAGCCCCCCTCAGGCACAGCATGAACTCTCTGAGTGTAACAACAGTTGCCGTCAGTGTTGTGTATTTGTGTGAGATGGTATTTGCTTTAGGTTTCCATAGAAATATTGGCTCCTGGGGTGAGCTGGTTGCTGCATCTAAACCGGAGGATTGTATTATGGTCTATATTTACTGTACTAACGCACTCAGTGGGCCTTTGCGCTTCTGCCACAAGGCACATACGGATCTCCATGGAGACGGTTGAAGAGGAGAAAATGAAAATAGTCTGAATCCCAAAGTGGAAACGGTATAAGACAAGACAAACCACCTTTATGTACAGACCGTAACACCCTAATAAAGACGGGTTATATGAGCCGATCAGTTACAGAACGTGTGGATAGCAAACACGTCCCTATTTGTGCCAAATAAATTATGTATGAAAGATTCTATTTATGACTTTAAGGACCCTTCAGCTCATGACTTATCCCACGCCAAACATCCACCCACATCTCTTCCTTTTAACCAACCTCTCTGCAGCAGGCGGTGTTTGCGAAGAACCAGACCTCCTCTTTGTGAAGAACTTTTCCTTGGTGACCACCCGGACGCTGCCTCCTTCTTCCTGGGCCTTGCTCAGGGAAGCCTCGGCTACCTCGTCTCGGCTCAGATACCTGAAAATAGAGGATTTGCAGACGTTACATAACTGGGAGCTTGATGATGGCAGCTGATTCAATTGTGAAGCATGGGGGAGTAGTTGCAGCGAGATGAAACCATAAAGCGTCTCTGGACAGCAGCAGCATCAGTTACGTGCGATAGGACATTTGTTAGTCCTCCTCTTTTCTGCAATAATCCCAAGATTTAACTGAATAAATGCAACAAACTGAGATAAAATTCAAAAAACATTACTTCAGTGGCACCGAGCTGTGCTTAAATGCTCAGATTCTTCCTTCCATTACTTATTTCCAATTCCATCTCTGCACATATATTCTGTTTGTCTTCTTCCCTTGTGAATCCCATTACTATTGCTGCTGCCGCTGAAATCTAATTTCCCCACAGGGATCGTCAATCATCTAATCTAATCCCTCTCTCCCTCAGCAGGTTCTCGTGGCCCTTGTAATACAGATGCCAGGCATGAAAGCTGAAATTGCCCACAACTTTACACGCCAATCTGGCAGAATTAAAATGACCCCGGGATGTCAGAGTTGAGACAAAATACAGCGGCAGAAAAAGGCACCGAGATGTTTGCTCTGGACGAGAGAAAATTGTAGTGGTCTTGAGAGAAAAGTGACCAATCAAAAATATCCAGAACAAACATTAGGGGTCTCCACAGAGGGATGATACAACCCTCAAATGGTCTCCACAGAGCAATTATTCGTCCTCTCTTCTATAAGCTCTGCAGAAACTCAGCGCCGTGCTATTTTTGCTCCTTCTCCTGGCAGGTACAAATACAATTAAAACCGCAAGCGGTGATGATCGGCCCTCGCAGCCAAGCGCCGCTCTGGCCTATGGGCCACCGCTAGGGTATGCGCACCTCCCGCCGCCAGCCACCGCAGAAGCTGTCGCGCATTTTCCTCACCCGTCCACCATGCAATACACACGTATGCGTTGGGCAGCGCTCCCCCACGACTCACAAAAAATCTGGTGCACATCGGTCGATGCACCGAGGAGACACAGCCGTTGAATAATGAAAATGCATTTGGCCACCGGGCCGGACTAAATCGTTCGGCGGGCCAGATCCGGCCCGCAGGCCGTACGTTTGACACCCCTGGTTTAAACATTAGTATACCTATTTAATTAAAGGTATCTTACTAGCTGTTAATCCAGCTTCATGTGAAAAGTTAACAAAACCTTTTTAGCTATTTAAAGTTAATTGTTATTTCATGTGTTAAGGGTTTCGTTTCTTGCATTAAGACAGCTGTTATGAAAGTTTGACATCTAAATTGGTGAATACACACCCAAAAGTAATAATGTAAAACTAACACTTTAGCAATTGGAATATTGCTAAAGTAACACGTTAGCAATATTCCACATGTGTATGTTGTGTACAAACTTTAGTAATTTCTAACAGACCACTTCACTCTCAGAAAGCAGGTCTGCTGGTGGTTCCTAAAGTCTGTAAAACCAGAATGGGAGGCAGATCCTTTAGCTATCATGCTCCTCTCCAGTGGAACCAACTCCCAGTTTTGGTCCGTGACGCAGACACCCTGTCTACTTTTAAGACTAATCCTAAAACTTTCCTTTTTCCATCCATCCATCGTCTTCCGCTTATCCGGGGGAATCCCAAAGCGTTCCCAGGCGAGTAGAGTCTCTCCAGCGTGTCCTGGGTCTTCCCCTGGGTCTCCTCCCGGTGGGACGTGCCCAGAACACCTCACCAGGGAGGCGTCCAGGAGGCATCCTAACCAGATGCCCGAGCCACCTCAACTGGCTCCTCTCAATGTGGAGGAGCAGCGGCTCTACTCTGAGTCCTCCCCGGATGACTGAGCTCCTCACCCTATCTCTAAGGGAGAGCCCAGACACACTACGGAGAAAACTCATTTCGGCCACTTGTATCCGGGATCTCGTTCTTTCGGTCACGACCCAAAGCTCATGACCATAGATGAGGGTAGGAACGTAGATCGACTGGTAAATCGAGAGCTTGGCCTTTTGGCTCACCTCTCTCTTCACCACAACGGATCGGTACAGCGCCCGCTTCACAGCAGACGCCGCACCAATCCGCCTGTCGATCTCCCGCTACATCTTCCCCTCATTCGTGAACAAGACCCCAAGATACTTGAACTCCTCCACTAGAAGCTGGCTCTTGGGACTTTCCTTTTTGACAAAGCTTATAGTTAGAGTGGTTCATTTTACCCCGAGCTACCTCTATAGTTATGCTGCTATAGGCTTAGGCTGCTGGAGGACATCAGGGTCTATTGTTCTTCAATTTTGCATGACTGTTGTCATTTCAGCTTTTAACTTTTTGTTTTTTCTATTTTTTCTTCATAGTAGGTACACCTGGTCTGGCGTTCTGTTAGCTGTGACATCATCCAGGGAAGACAGATCACCTGTTATTACCATCTAATGTAAAACACATTACTGGATCAATGTGTGCTTCTGTGCTTTTTTGTCTGTCATGTTGTGTCTCTTCTCTCTCTTTTGTAACCCCCAGTCAGTCAAGGCAGATTACCGTTCATACTGAGCCCGGTTCTGCTGGAGGTTTTTCCTTCCTGTTAATGGGGAGTTTTTCCTTCTGCTGTCACTTCATGCTTGATCAGTATGAGGGATTGCTGCAAAGCCATGTACAATGCAAACGACTCTCCCTGTGGCTCTACGCTTCTTCAGGAGTGAATGCTGCTTGTTACGACTTTGATGCAATTAACTGGTTCACTTATATAGGAATTTCTTTTACCAATCTGGATAATCTGACTTAATATGTATAATCTGATTGATTTTGACATTGTAAACTGCCTTTAGATGACATGCAGGCATGGACTGGTAATCGGGCGTACCGGGCATTTTCCCGGTGGGCCGACGTGCTGTTTGGGCCGGCAGACCCGACATGTATATTAATAATATGTATTATTATTATTATTATTTTATATATCTGCCTCGTTATATTTGCATAATGCATGAAGAAAAATATCAGCAGCGCAAGAGTCTGTTCCGATCATCCGGCCCTTACCACAGGCTACTGCAGCCCATTGGTTATCATCCCTGACAGTCTAAAGGGCTAGGCCAATCATAAAGTAGAAAAACACTTTCACGCTCCATGTGGAACTTTGTGCAGCGGTGTTCACAGTAGTAATGGATAAGAAACGCAAGGGAGGCGCAGAGAAACTGCACGAAAAAAATAAACGAGTTCTTCAAACGGACGCTGCGAAATGTGTCAAACTCACTGACATGTTCCCTACAGCAGGCCTTCATCTGCTCCGGTGTCTGATGTAAAATATGGTGGTGGTGGTCAGTGACGTGCGGTAGAGTTCATAGCTGGTGAGGCACTGACGTCATCAGAGTCAGATTTACAAATATATACACTCTACAGAGTAGACTCGTTGCAAAGTGCTGAAGGAGACTGATTGAGCCAAATAAATTCACCAAGATACATGGAAAAATATTGGTTCTTTGATGAAAAAAAATTGTCATTTGATTGGTAACAGTTTATGAGTTATGATGGATTTCTGCATTTGTAACACATTCTAAAACTATAACCCACATTATGCACATTTTATCACAAAAACTAAACATGAATAAGTATCGCTGTCTTACCTCTACTTATAATTTAAGTCCCTGTGGCGCTCTTTCTGAACAAAAATATCATAATTTTCCGGTAAAAGTTCTCTTTATCTTCTTCAGTTTTAAAAGTCTCTCAATCTCAATGGAGCTCACTGCCAGGGAGGAAAGCCTTCCCTGATCAGTCCTGTTCCAGCTGTATGTTTAGAGCAGACCTCTCAACTTTTATCAAAAGTTAAGAGTGAGATTATGCTAATTTGGGGGCGGGGCTTGTTTTGGGGGCGGGGCTAACCGGACCCTGGAAGAGCCGGTGGAGTCAACTCCATCTCATTTTTATCCCACCAGACATTGAAGTAGACATGTATTACTTGTGTTAAAAAGAGAAAGAGACATATTAATACCTTATTGTTCAGTTAATGGATTAAAACATAAAAAATACACAATTGTTCAAATAATACTGAATAAAATTAAGTAGTTTTAAATTATTGACCGAATTATTATACTGTTACACATTCATCTATGGGTTGTTTATCATTGTAAATCTATAACCTGATTGGTGAATCAGGCTGAGTTTCATCAAGCCTTTATGATCCCCTCAGCAGCAACACTGAAGCACACAGAGGTTCCCGCTGCGTCTTTACGCACGATCCAGCTGCTGATGTGTCCCTCCTTTCAGCTCAATGAACTTCTAGACTGTTACAGTTTATAACCATTATCACCTTTCACAGCGACAGGTTTCTCAGTCAGTCGCCGCGCTGACCAGACAAATCTCTATTGCTCTCGTCAGTGCACTCTGGGCGGTGAGGTGGGCGGATTTTACCTCCGTGCGCTACGTGCGAGGGATAAACAGCGGGGAAAATGCATAATTACTGTAAAGGGCTCCTGTAGAGGGAACAGGGGTGAAGCCCCTGATGTTACAAGTTCTTTAAAATGACCCTTAACAGTGCGCACCTGAATTAAAGCGCAAGGCAGCACGCCCACCGAAGCACCACTGAATCTATGTTGTTAAAAACGAAACAGCGTTAAACACAGCTACAGCTCTCCTATTGACTTTAACTGGCACACGTTGCTACTGATGTGAGGACATTAAACGCAGTGATTCACGTTTTGAATGGTGAACGGTGATAAAAGCACCTGCTCCGAGGGAAAGGAGGGGGGAGAGGAGCAAGCGCGGAGGTTAAAAAATGCAGAATTAATAAAAATGAAACTTATAAACAGACTAAGTGGCGTTTTAAACTGCATCTGGTTAGCAGAACTGTTTTATGATCCAGCGTGCAGCCATGACTGGTTCTGAATGAACCGGTCATCTTGACGCAGCTCCCCCCGCCCCCTCCCCTCCCCTCTGTACGCGGTACAGGACCTTACCGGCTCACTTTCACCACTGTTAAGACTAAAATTATTCATAACTCTGATCACTCTTCCTGCTGCTCTGTTAAAAAGAACTGCAGCAGGAATTACTGATGGCCACAAGCTGTGAAAGAAGCTGAAACAGCTCAGCAGAAGGCGGAGTTTTGTCGTCCGCAGCCCAGATGGGCTTTGTGATTTTTATGCGTGAGAAATTCCATGTTTGCGTGTGAAATGTCATGTGTTGCGTGTGAGCGTGTGACGTTAGTGAAATGCGTGTGTCACACGGTCAATGCGTGAGAGTTGAGAGCTATGGTTTAGAGTCTTTTTAGTGCTTTACTTGTTTAGCAAAACTCGCTAATAAAACATCAATAACTTGTTTTGACTCTACTATTTGGGGATCACGAGCGGTGCCCCTTGAGCGCCCCCTGCCTAGTGGCCAAGGAACTGCTGGCCTCACCTACAACCACTTCTTTGCTGTTTATGATCGGCCAGCACCACGAAAACATGTTATCTGCACACAGTTTGATGACCAAAACACAATTCGTAATCCACATATATTAAATTGTGGAAAATCAGTTCATAACTGTTTGAACAATTGAATTTATGATCTAGAGACAGGAAGATGCATTCACAGAATGGAAGTCAGCGCAGTTACCATGGGATTGCGCAATCCCAGGGTAGGCCAAGCTCGCTGCGGCCTCACCGGCTTCGCTATCAAGCGCCACCAAGGATTTACATGAAAAATAGCGAAAAGTCTGCGATTTTAAAGAAAATATGATCAAAAATTAGGAAATTAGATAAATAAAATACTTATTACAAATGACTGAGTAAATCAAAATTTATATTATGTTATTATATATTTTCTTTCTTTCCATGATGACAAGTGAGGCATTTCTCTGGTTCATTTTGTCATTGGCATCCTTTTTTACACAGTGAGTGCACATTAGTCCAATGTTACCCTACAGTATCTGGAAGACTGAATAGATCTGATGAGCAACTTACAATAACTTCTTATAATGATGTAACGTGATAATATGTGTGATTGACCGTGACACCTCTCTTTCTCTCTCTCTCTCTCTGATCTAAGAATAGTTGCTGTGCTGTGGTGGAGTTTACATTTTACAGTGTTAATAAATTAAGATTTTGGAAGTATTTTAAGTGTCCACTCTCACTAATTTCCATTATCCTGACTTCAAGGTATTGCACAGTTGGTATTGCACAGTTGGTATACACATTCAGTACACAAAAAAATGTGGTGGGCCAGTCTAATCCAAAATGCCAGGGCCAATTTTTTGTCCCAATCCACCCCTGATGACATGTTTCATGATTTGGCGTTATATAAATAAAAACTGAAATGTATTGAACAAGAGTTTGTCAGTTTTCAAGCAGGATTTGTATATCTGTTCAACTTAAATATACAAGGAAACCAAAGAGTTAAGATCACTTACTTACCAAGAGAAATTCCTTTGGGGTTTATTTGTGGTCTCTTGCTGCCCCCTGCTGGACAAGTATGATCAAATACATATGCTTTACATGTCAACTTGGTATCAAAATTCAGATTTCAATCTAAAATGGCTTACTTCCTGTGATACTTGCAGTATGACATTAATTGTAAATTCTGAGCGTCTTGCTGAGATCTACAACTGTACAAAATTTCATTACTCTACGATGAAGTAAGTGAATACCAAAGGGTCCTTTGAAATTTGCTTGGTGGCGCTATAGAGAAACTAAGTCCTGCTCACTAAAGTTTGTTAAGGATTCCTGTTGGGGGGTGGATAAGGATGCATCCAAATGAGTTTTAAGCAGCTCGGCCCAAAACTGTGGAATTCAGAGCCAAACGTATGACAGCAGCGTTTGAGGTGAATATGCCACGCCGCCACGCCCCCCTGCTCCATCCAATCCAGTTGAGCCTGAAATCCACAACATACCAACATGTGTTCTGTCTGTGGACACAGTTTCATGTTGATTAGCTCAGAGGGGTAACATAGCGACCGCTTACAACAAAACATGACACTTCCTGTTGTCAGGGGGCGTGGCCTAAGCAATGTCATCATTTGACCATTGGATATTATAGGAGACCTGATGATGATCAATCACAGAAAGTTTGGTGCCTCTGTGTGTTTCTGTGTAGGAGATATAACAGTTTTATTTTTTGTGGCGAGTAGGTGAACTTTGACCCCTGCCAACGCCCCTTCAGCATGCTCAAAAACTCACCGTTTTGATAACATTTGATTGGCCATGCCTTATGATCAGACTGCCCGAGTTTCAAGCCGATCGCTCGATATCTCTAGGAGGAGTTAGATCTTATACCAATGCTGTAACTGTCAAAATTGAGGTCAAAATCAGACTTTCAGTCTAAAATGGCCAACTTCCTGTGATACTTGCATTATGACAATAATTGTAAATTCTGAGCGTCTTGTTGAGCTCTACAACTGTACCAAATCTCATGTCTCTACGACGAAGTAAGTGAATAGCAAAGGGTCCTTTGAAAATTTCTAGGTGGCGCCGTTGAGGCATTTTTCTTTAGATTTTTGTGACGACCTTAAAATACAAAATTTTTAAACAGTCACCATGCATCTGCAAAGTTTGGTGAGTTTTTGAAAATGAGAAAGCCCCCAAAAAGGCCCCTCTTTAGGGGGGCAGAATAATAATAATAATAATAATAATTAACACTACAGATACAATAGGCCTTCGCAGCGCTTAGCTGCTCGGGCCTAATTAAAACCGCAAGCGGTGATGATCGGCCCTCGCAGCCAAGCGCCGCTCTGGCCTATGGGCCACCGCTAGGGTACGCGCACCTCCCGCCGCCAGCCACCGCAGAAGCTGTCATGCATTTTCCTCACCCGTCTAACATGCAATACACACGTACGCGTTGGGCAGCGCTCCCCCACGACTCACAAAAAACCTGGTGCAGATCGGTCGATGCACCGAGGAGACACAGCCGTTGAATAATGAAAATGCATTTGGCCACCGGGCCGGACTAAATCGTTCGGCGGGCCAGATCCGGCCCGCAGGCCGTACGTTTGACACCCCTGGTTTAAACACTAGTATACAAATTTAATTAAAGGTATCTTACTAGCTGTTAATCCAGCTTCATGTGAAAAGTTAACAAAACCTTTTTAGTTATTTAAAGTTAATTAATTCATGTGTTTAAGGGTTTCGTTTCTTGCATTAAGACAGCTGTTATGAAAGTTTGACAGTTAAATTGGTGGATACACACCCAAAAGTAATAATGTAAAAGTAACACTTTAGCAATTGGAATATTGCTAAAGTAACACGTTAGCAATATTCCACATGTGTATGTTGTGTACAAACTTTAGTAATTTCTAACAGACCACTTCACTCTCAGAAAGCAGGTCTGCTGGTGGTTCCTAAAGTCTGTAAAACCAGAATGGTAGGCAGATCCTTTAGCTATCATGCTCCTCTCCAGTGGAACCAACTCCCAGTTTTGGTCCGTGACGCAGACACCCTGTCTACTTTTAAAACTAATCCTTAAACTTTCCTTTTTCCATCCATCCATCGTCTTCCGCTTATCCGGGGTCAGGTCGCGGGTGTAGCAGCTTCAAGAGGGAGGCCCAGACCTTCCTCTCCCCAGCCACTTGGGCCACTTCCTCCGGGGGAATCCCAAAGCGTTCCCAGGCCAGCATAGTCTCTCCAGCGTGTCCTGAGACTTCCCCTGGGCCTCCTCCCGGTGGGACGTGCCCAGAACACCTCACCAGGGATGCGTCCAGGAGGCATCCTAACCAGATGCCCGAGCCACCTCAACTGGCTCCTCTCAATGTGAAGGAGCAGCGGCTCTACTCTGAGTCCTCCCCGGATGACTGAGCTCCTCACCCTATCTCTAAGGGAGAGCCCAGACACACTATGGAGAAAACTCATTTTGGCCGCTTGTGTCCGGGATCTCGTTCTACCCTCACTTACAACCAGTTCTTTGCTGTTTATGATCGGCCAGCACCACGAAAACATGTTATCTGCACACAGTTTGATGACCAAAACACAATTCGTAATCCACATATATTAAATTGTGGAAAATCAGTTCATAACTGTTTGAACAATTGAATTTATGATCTAGAGACAGGAAGATGCATTCACAGAATGGAAGTCAGCACAGTTAACAAGGGATTGCGCAATCCCAGGGGAGGCCAAACTCGCTGCGGCCTCACCGGCTTCGCTATGAAGCGCCACCAAGGATTTACATGAAAAATAGCGAAAAGTCTGCGATATTAAAGAAAATATGATCAAAAATTAGGAAATTAGATAAATAAAATACTTATTACAAATGACTGAGTAAATCAAAATTTATATTATGTTATTATATATTTTCTTTCTTTCCATGATGACAAGTGAGGCATTTCTCTGGTTCATTTTGTCATTGGCATCCTTTTTTACACAGTGAGTGCACATTAGTCCAATGTTACCCTACAGTATCTGGAAGACTGAATAGATCTGATGAGCAACTTACAATAACTTCTTATAATGATGTAACGTGATAATATGTGTGATTAACCGTGACACCTCTCTTTCTCTCTCTCTCTCTCTCTCTCTGATCTAAGAATAGTTGCTGTGCTGTGGTGGAGTTTACATTTTACAGTGTTAATAAATTAAGATTTTGGAAGTATTTTAAGTGTCCACTCTCACTAATCCAAAATGCCAGGGCCGATTTTTTTCTCCCAGTCCACCCCTGATGACATGTTTCATGATTTGGCGTTATATAAATAAAAACTGAAATGTATTGAAGAAGAGTAAGTTTGTCAGTTTTCAAGCAGGATTTGTATATCTGTTCAACTTAAATACATAAGGAAACCAAAGAGTTAAGATCACTTACTTACCAAGAGAAATTCCTTTGGGGTTTATTTGTGGTCTCTTGCTGCCCCCTGCTGGACAAGTTTGATCAAATACAAATGCTTTACATGTCAACATGGTGTCAAAATTCAGATTTCAATCTAAAATGGCTTACTTCCTGTGATACTTGCAGTATGACATTAATTGTAAATTCTGAGCGTCTTGCTGAGATCTACAACTGTACAAAATTTCATTACTCTACGATGAAGTAAGTGAATAGCAAAAGGTCCTTTGAAAATTGCTTGGTGGCGCTATAGATAAACTAAGTCCTGCTCACTAAAGTTTGTTATGGATTCCTGTTGGGGGGTGGATAAGGATGCATCCAAATGAGTTTTAGGCAGCTCGGCCCAAAACCGTACGTTTGACACCCCTGGTTTAAACATTAGTATACCAACTTAATCAAAGGTATCTTACTAGCTGTTAATCCAGCTTCATGTGAAAAGTTAACAAAACCTTTTTAGTTATTTAAAGTTAATTATTTCATGTGTTTAAGGGTTTCGTTTCTTGCATTAAGACAGCTTTTATGAAAGTTTGACAGTTAAATTGGTGGATACACACCCGAAAGTAATAATGTAAAAGTAACACTTTGGCAATTGGAAAATTGCTAAAGTAACACGTTAGCAATATTCCACATGTGTATGTTGTGTACAAACTTTAGTAATTTCTAACAGACCACTTCACTCTCAGAAAGCAGGTCTGCTAGTGGTTCCTAAAGTCTGTAAAACCAGAATGGTAGGCAGATCCTTTAGTTATCAGGCTCCTCTCCAGTGGAACAAACTCCCAGTTTTGGTCCGTGACGCAGACACCCTGTCTACTTTTAAGACTAATCCTAAAACTTTCCTTTTTCCATCCATCCATCGTCTTCCACTTATCCGGGGTCAGGTCGCAGGGGCAGCTTCAAGAGGGAGCCCCAGACCTTCCTCTCCCCAGCCACTTGGGCCACTTCCTCCGGGGGAATCCCAAAGCGTTCCCAGGCCAGCATAGTCTCTCCAGCGTGTCCTGGGTCTTCCTCTGGGCCTCCTCCCGGTGGGACGTGCCAAGAACACCTCATCAGGGAGGCGTCCAGGAGGCATCCTAACCAGATGCCCGATCCACCTCAACTGGCTCCTCTCAATGTGGAGGAGCAGCGGCTCTACTCTGAGTCCTCCCCGGATGACTGAGCTCCTCACCCTATCTCTAAGGGAGAGCCCAGACACACTATGGAGAAAACTCATTTTGGCCGCTTGTATCCGGGATTTCGTTCTTTCGGTCACGACCCAAAGCTCGTGACCATAGATGAGGGTAGGAACGTAGATCGACTGGTAAATCGAGAGCTTGGCCTTTTGGCTCAGCTCTCTCTTCACCACAACGGATCGATACAGCGCACGCTTCACAGCAGACGTCGCACCAATCCGCCTGTCGATCTCCCGCTCCATCTTCCCCTCATTCGTGAACAAGACCCCAAGATACTTGAACTCCTCCACTAGAAGCTGGCTCTTGGGACTTTCCTTTTTGACAAAGATTATAGTTAGAGTGGTTCATGTTACCCCGAGCTACCTCTATAGTTATGCTGCTATAGGCTTAGGCTGCTGGAGGACATCAGGGTCTATTGTTCTTCAATTTTGCATGACTGTTGTCATTTCAGCTTTTACCTTTTTGTTTTTTCTATTTTTTCTTCATAGTAGGTACCCCTGGTCTGGCGTTCTGTTAGCTGTGACATCATTCAGGGAAGACAGATCACCTGCTATTACCATCTAATGTAAAACACATTACTGGATCAATGTGTGCTTCTGTGCTTTTTTGTCTGTCTTGTTGTGTCTCTTCTCTCTCTTTTGTAACCCCCAGTCGGTCAAGGCAGATTACCGTTCATACTGAGCCCGGTTCGGCTGGAGGTTTTTCCTTCCTGTTAATGGGGAGTTTTTCCTTCTGCTGTCACTTCATGCTTGATCAGTATGAGGGATTGCTGCTAAGCCATGTACAATGCAAACGACTCTCCCTGTAGCTCTACGCTTCTTCAGGAGTCAATGCTGCTTGTTACGACTTTGATGAAATCAACTGGTTCCCTTATATAGGAATTTCTTTTACCAATCTGGATAATCTGACTTAATATGTATAATCTGATTGATTTTGACATTGTAAACTGCCTTTAGATGACATGCAGGCCGGCAGACCCGACATGTATATTAATAATATGTATTATTATTATTAATATTATTATTATTTTATATATCTGCCTCGTTATATTTGCATAATGCATGAAGAAAAATATCAGCAGCGCAAGAGTCTGTTCCGATCATCCAGCCCTTACCACAGGCTACTGCAGCCCATTGGTTATCATCCCTGACAGTCTAAAGGGCTAGGCCAATCATAAAGTAGAAAAACACCTTCACGCTCCATGTGGAACTTTGTGCAGCGGTGTTCACAGTAGTAATGGATAAGAAACGCAAGGGAGGCGCAGAGAAACTGCACGAAAAAAAGAAACGAGTTCTTCAAACGGATGCTGCGAAATGTGTCAAACTGACTGACATGTTCCCAACAGCAGGCCCTTCATCTGCTCCGGTGTCTGGTGTAAAATATGGTGGTGGTTGTAGTCAGTGACGTGCGGTAGAGAGTGACACGGGAGTGGATTTTCACTCCTGTCCCGTCCCACTCCCACTGATAAAAATTGTGTCCCGTCCCAATCCCGGGCCAGAGTAGAAAAAAAAATCCTGTCCCGTCCCGCTCCTGGTAAAATTACTCCCACTCCCATCCCGCTCCCACCCAGAATGACTCCCGCTCCTGCCCTACTCCCATTCTTGTTGTCTTCATTAAGTTTTCTGGAAATACATTAAACCTGAATGTCTATGAAGGGTCAGTTAAGTTCCTGTTTTAGCTGTAGTAAAGGCCAGTTAAAGTGAAAGGAATAATAATAAATAAATAAATAAAGTAACAAACACGGAAACAGACCATGCCTATCTTAGTTGAATAAACAAAATGTACAATGTTGCTTTTTACTAATTCATTAAGTAATTGTTTCACATGAACAATGAAGTTACTTTTACATTTCAAATTGCTGAAACTAAAGAATAATGCACCGAGAAAGAGATCTATACTCAGTTAAGAAAAAAGTGCATAAAGGCATTACTGTCACAATTTAGATAATGTACCGAAGTGGTTCAAAAACTCAGTTTAGTAAAACAAAAAATTACAAAAAAGTTGAATATCATTCAAGCATATTAGTATTTTTCCATTTGCAATAAAATATCCACAAACTAATTAGGGTTTACTATCAGAACCAATACATTCATTGAACATTAAACACATTCTTAGACAGATCTGTCAACTTTTATCAAAAGTTAAAAGTGAGATTATGTTAATTTTCGGGGATGATGCGGAGCTGGAGGCGGAGCTAACTGGACCCAGGAACAGCCGGTCCAGTCGGCTCCGTCTCATGTTTACCCGACCAGACATGGAAGTAGACGTGTTTTGCTTTTGTTAAAAAGTGAAACAGAAGTGTTAACACATTGTTCAGTTATTGGGTTAAAACAGAAAAAAACACAACTGTTCAGACAATACTAAATAAAATAATAAAGTAGTTTTAAGTTATTGGCCGTATTATTACACTGTTGCACATTGGGAAATTAGTCCAGGAAACACGTTTTACAAGCAGGTACTGAGTGTTAACACCGTGACATTCAACTCTCCTCAAGTTTGTTAATATTTGCAACTTTACAGTTGCGCTGTGAGTTTAATAAATAAGTCCTTACTTTTGACTTTGCGTTGCCGATCCAACTTTTCCAGGTTGAGTTCGCCACTAGCGGTTGATCTCCCCCCCCCCCACTCCCATGCTGTTTTTTGAGCGCTGGCGGAAAAAATAAACCGGATGCACTGTTGGCTTCTGGGTCGTGTAGTTCTTTGACCAGCATTATAGTTTCGGTTTCTTGGAAAAAAACTACAAAATGGCGGCGGCGAACCTACATTTTTGATTTTCTATTTTATTTAATCTTTTGGCTTCGATCCTAGTTAATTGTACCTGTTGTTGGTTTACTCCCGCTCCCGTCTGCTCCCGTTTATATTTAATCCTGTACCGTCCCAATCACGTGATATTTACTGATGTTGACTCCCATCCCGCGGGATTCCCGTGGGAATCACGTGACCCGCGGGATTCCCGAAAAAATGTCAGTCTCTAACGTGCGGTAGGGTTCATGGCTGGTGAGGCACTGACGTCATCAGAGTCAGATTTACAAATATATACACTCTACAGAGTAGACTCGTTGCAAAGTGCTGAAGGAGACTGATTGAGCCAAATAAATTCACCAAGATACATGGAAAAATATTGGTTCTTTGATGAAAAAAATTGTCATTTGATTGGTAACAGTTTATGAGTTATGATGGATTTCTGCATTTGTAACACATTCTAAAACTATAACCCACATTACGCAGATTTTATCACAAAAACAAAACATGAATAAGTATCGCTGTCTTACCTCTACTTATAATTTAAGTCCCTGTGGCGCTCTTTCTGAACAAAAATATCATCATTTTCCGGTAAAAGTTCTCTTTATCTTCTTCAGTTTTAAAAGTCTCTCAGTCTCAATGGAGCTCACTGCCAGGGAGGAAAGCCTTCCCTGATCAGTCCTGTTCCAGCTGTATGTTTAGTCTTTTTAGTGCTTTACTTGTTTAGCAAAACTCGCTAATAAAACATCAATAACTTGTTTTGACTCTACTATTTGGGGATCACGAGCGGTGCCCCTTGAGCGCCCCCTGCCTAGTGGCCAAGGAACTGCTGGCCTCACCTACAACCACTTCTTTGCTGTTTATGATCGGCCAGCACCACGAAAACATGTTATCTGCACACAGTTTGATGACCAAAACACAATTCCACATATATTAAATTGTGGAAAATCAGTTCATAACTGTTTGAACAATTGAATTTATGATCTAGAGACAGGAAGATGCATTCACAGAATGGAAGTCAGCGCAGTTACCATGGGATTGCGCAATCCCAGGGTAGGCCAAGCTCGCTGCGGCCTCACCGGCTTCGCTATCAAGCGCCACCAAGGATTTACATGAAAAATAGCGAAAAGTCTGCGATTTTAAAGAAAATATGATCAAAAATTAGGAAATTAGATAAATAAAATACTTATTACAAATGACTGAGTAAATCAAAATTTATATTATGTTATTATATATTTTCTTTCTTTCCATGATGACAAGTGAGGCATTTCTCTGGTTCATTTTGTCATTGGCATCCTTTTTTACACAGTGAGTGCACATTAGTCCAATGTTACCCTACAGTATCTGGAAGACTGAATAGATCTGATGAGCAACTTACAATAACTTCTTATAATGATGTAACGTGATAATATGTGTGATTGACCGTGACACCTCTCTTTCTCTCTCTCTCTCTCTGATCTAAGAATAGTTGCTGTGCTGTGGTGGAGTTTACATTTTACAGTGTTAATAAATTAAGATTTTGGAAGTATTTTAAGTGTCCACTCTCACTAATTTCCATTATCCTGACTTCAAGGTATTGCACAGTTGGTATTGCACAGTTGGTATACACATTCAGTACACAAAAAAAATGTGGTGGGCCAGTCTAATCCAAAATGCCAGGGCCAATTTTTTGTCCCAATCCACCCCTGATGACATGTTTCATGATTTGGCGTTATATAAATAAAAACTGAAATGTATTGAACAAGAGTTTGTCAGTTTTCAAGCAGGATTTGTATATCTGTTCAACTTAAATATACAAGGAAACCAAAGAGTTAAGATCACTTACTTACCAAGAGAAATTCCTTTGGGGTTTATTTGTGGTCTCTTGCTGCCCCCTGCTGGACAAGTATGATCAAATACAAATGCTTTACATGTCAACTTGGTATCAAAATTCAGATTTCAATCTAAAATGGCTTACTTCCTGTGATACTTGCAGTATGACATTAATTGTAAATTCTGAGCGTCTTGCTGAGATCTACAACTGTACAAAATTTCATTACTCTACGATGAAGTAAGTGAATACCAAAGGGTCCTTTGAAATTTGCTTGGTGGCGCTATAGAGAAACTAAGTCCTGCTCACTAAAGTTTGTTAAGGATTCCTGTTGGGGGGTGGATAAGGATGCATCCAAATGAGTTTTAAGCAGCTCGGCCAAAAACTGTGGAATTCAGAGCCAAACGTATGACAGCAGCGTTTGAGGTGAATATGCCACGCCGCCACGCCCCCCTGCTCCATCCAATCCAGTTGAGCCTGAAATCCACAACATACCAACATGTGTTCTGTCTGTGGACACAGTTTCATGTTGATTAGCTCAGAGGGGTAACATAGCGACCGCTTACAACAAAACATGACACTTCCTGTTGTCAGGGGGCGTGGCCTAAGCAATGTCATCATTTGACCATTGGATATTATAGGAGACCTGATGGTGATCAATCACTGAAAGTTTGATGCCTCTGTGTGTTTCTGTGTAGGAGATATAACAGTTTTATTTTTTGTGGCGAGTAGGTGAACTTTAACCCTTGCTAATGCCCCTTCAACAAGCTCAAAAACTCACCGTTTTGATAACTTTTAATTGGCCATGCCTTATGATCAGACTGCCCGAGTTTCAAGCCGCTCGCTAAAAATCTCTAGGAGGAGATCCATCAAATACCAATGCTATAAACGTCAAAAATGTGGTCAAAATCAGACATTCAATCTAAAATGGCCGACTTCCTGTGATATTTACACTATGACATTAATTGTAAATTCTGAGCGTCTTGGTGAGCTCTACCACTGTACCAAATCTCATGTCTCTACGATGAAGTAAGTGAATAGCAAAGGGTCCTTTGAAAATTGCTAAGTGGCGCCGTTGAGGCATTAGGTCACGCCCACCAAAATTTGTTATGGATTCCTGTTGGGGGGTGGATAAGGATGCATCCAAGTGAGTTTTATGCAGCTCGGCCCAAAAATGTGGAATTCAGAGCCAAACGTATGGCAGCGGCGTTTGAGGTGACTTCACCACGCCGCCACGCTCTCCTGCTCCATCGAATCGACTTGGGGCTGGAATCCACAACACAACAACATGTTTTCTGTCTCTGGACACAGTTTCATGTTGATTAGCTCAGAGGGGTAACATAGCGACCGTTTACAGCAAAACATGACACTTCCTGTTGTCAGGGGGTGTGGCCTAAGTGATGTCATCATTTGACCATTGGATATTATAGGAGACCTGATGATGATTAATCACAGAAAGTTTGGTGCCTCTGTGTGTTTCTGTGTAGGAGATATAACACTTTTATTTTTTGTGGCGAATAGGTGAACTTTGACCCCTGCCAACGCCCCTTCAGCATGCTCAAAAACTCACCGTTTTGATAACTTTTGATTGGCCATGCCTTATGATCAGACTGCCCGAGTTTCAAGCCGATCGCTCAAAATCTCTAGGAGGAGATCCATCAAATAGCAATGCTATAAACGTCAAAAATTGGGTCAAAATCAGACTTTAAGTCTAAAATGGCCAACTTCCTGTGATATTTGCACTATGACATTAATTGTAAATTCTGAGCGTCTTGTTGAGCTCTACAACTGTACCAAATTTCATGTCTCTACGACGAAGTAAGTGAATAGCAAAGGGTCCTTTGAAAATTTCTAGGTGGCGCCGTTGAGGCATTTTTCTTTAGATTTTTGTGACGACCTTAAAATACAAAATTTTTAAACAGTCACCATGCATCTGCCAAGTTTGGTGAGTTTTTGAAAATGAGAAAGCCCCCAAAAAGGCCCCTCTTTAGGGGGGCAGAATAATAATAATAATAATTAAAACCGCAAGCGGTGATGATCGGCCCTCGCAGCCAAGCGCCGCTCTGGCCTATGGGCCACCGCTAGGGTACGCGCACCTCCCGCCGCCAGCCACCGCAGAAGCTGTCATGCATTTTCCTCACCCGTCTACCATGCAATACACACGTATGCGTTGGGCAGCGCTCCCCCACGACTCACAAAAAATCTGGTGCAGATGGGTCGATGCACCGAGGAGACACAGCCGTTGAATAATGAAAATGCATTTGGCCACCGGGCCGGACTAAATCGTTCGGCAGGCCAGATCCGGCCCGCAGGCCGTACGTTTGACACCCCTGGTTTAAACATTAGTATACCAACTTAATCAAAGGTATCTTACTAGCTGTTAATCCAGCTTCATGTGAAAAGTTAACAAAACCTTTTTAGTTTTTTAAAGTTAATTATTTCATGTGTTTAAGGGTTTCGTTTCTTGCATTAAGACAGCTTTTATGAAAGTTTGACAGTTAAATTGGTGGATACACACCCAAAAGTAATAATGTAAAAGTAACACTTTAGCAATTGGAATATTGCTAAAGTAACACGTTAGCAATATTCCACATGTGTATGTTGTGTACAAACTTTAGTAATTTCTAACAGACCACTTCACTCTCAGAAAGCAGGTCTGCTGGTGGTTCCTAAAGTCTGTAAAACCAGAATGGTAGGCAGATCCTTTAGCTATCAGGCTCCTCTCCAGTGGAACCAACTCCCAGTTTTGGTCCGTGACCCAGACACCCTGTCTACTTTTAAGACTAATCCTAAAACTTTCCTTTTTCCATCCATCCATCGTCTTCCGCTTATCCGGGGTCGGGTCGCGGGTGTAGCAGCTTCAAGAGGGAGGCCCAGACCTTCCTCTCCCCAGCCACTTGGGCCACTTCCTCCGGGGGAATCCCAAAGCGTTCCCAGGCCAGCAGAGTCTCTCCAGCGTGTCCTGGGTCTTCCTCTGGGCCTCCTCCCGGTGGGACGTGCCCAGAACACCTCACCAGGGAGGCGTCCAGGAGGCATCCTAACCAGATGCCCGAGCCACCTCAACTGGCTCCTCTCAATGTGAAGGAGCAGTGGCTCTACTCTGAGTCCTCCCCGGATGAGTGAGCTCCTCACTTTATCTCTAAGGGAGAGCCCAGACACACTATGGAGAAAACTCATTTTGGCCGCTTGTATCCGGGATCTCGTTCTTTCGGTCACGACCCAAAGCTCGTGACCATAGATGAGGGTAGGAACGTAGATCGACTGGTAAATCGAGAGCTTGGCCTTTTGGCTCAGCTCTCTCTTCACCACAACGGACCGGTACAGCGCCCGCTTCACAGCAGACGTCGCACCAATCCGCCTGTCGATCTCCCGCTCCATCTTCCCCTCATTCGTGAACAAGACCCCAAGATACTTGAACTCCTCCACTAGAAGCTGGCTCTTGGGACTTTCCTTTTTTTACAAAGCTTGAAGTTAGAGTGGTTCATGTTACCCTGAGCTACCTCTATAGTTATGCTGCTGTATGCTTAGGCTGCTGGAGGACATCAGGGCCTATTTTTCTTCAATTTTGCATGACTGTTGTCATTTCAGCTTTTAACTTTTTGTTTTTTCTATTTTTTCTTCATAGTAGGTACACCTGGTCTGGCGTTCTGTTAGCTGTGACATCATCCAGGGAAGACAGATAACCTGTTATTACCATCTAATGTAAAACAGATTACTGGATCAATGTGTGCTTCTGTGCTTTTTTGTCTGTCTTGTTGTGTCTCTTCTCTCTCTTTTGTAACCCCCAGTCGGTCAAGGCAGATTACCGTTCATACTGAGCCCGGTTCTGATGGAGGTTTTTCCTTCCTGTTAATGGGGAGTTTTTCCTTCCACTGTCACTTCATGCTTGATCAGTATGAGGGATTGCTGCAAAGCCATGTACAATGCAAACGACTCTCCCTGTAGCTCTACGCTTCTTCAGGAGTGAATGCTGCTTGTTACGACTTTGATGCAATCAACTGGTTCCCTTATATAGGAATTTATTTTACCAATCTGGATAATGTGACTTAATATGTATAATCTGATTGATTTTGACACTGTAAACTGCCTTTAGATGACATGCAGGCATGGACTGGTAATCGGGCGTACCCGGCATTTTCCTGGTGGGCCGGCAGACCCGACATGTATATTAATAATATGTATTATTATTATTATTATTATTTTATATATATGCCTCGTTATATTTGCATAATGCATGAAGAAAAATAAAATCAGCAGCGCAAGAGTCTGTTCCGATCATCCGGCCCTTACCACAGGCTACTGCAGCCCATTGGTTATCATCCCTGACAGTCTAAAGGGCTAGGCCAATCTTAAAGTAGAAAAACACCTTCACGCTCCATGTGGAACTTTGTGCAGCGGTGTTCACAGTAGTAATGGATAAGAAACGCAAGGGAGACGCAGAGAAACTGCACGAAAAAAAGAAACGAGTTCTTCAAACGGATGCTGCGAAATGTGTAAAACTGACTGACATGTTCCCAACAGCAGGCCTTCATCTGCTCCGGTGTCTGATGTAAAATATAGTGGTGGTGGGTTTAGTCAGTGATGTGCGGTAGGGTTCATAGCTGGTGAGGCACTGACGTCATCAGAGTCAGATTTACAAATATATACACTCTACAGAGTAGACTCGTTGCAAAGTGCTGAAGGAGACTGATTGAGCCAAATAAATTCACCAAGATACATGGAAAAATATTGGTTCTTTGATGAAAATAAAATTGTCATTTGATTGGTAACAGTTTATGAGTTATGATGGATTTCTGCATTTGTAACACATTCTAAAACTATAACCCACATTACGCACATTTTATCACAAAAACAAAACATGAATAAGTATCGCTGTCTTACCTCTACTTATAATTTAAGTCTCTGCGGCGCTCTTTCTGAACAAAAATATCATCATTTTCCGGTAAAAGTTCCCTTTATCTTCTTCAGTTTTAAAAGTCTCTCTCTGTCTCAGTGGAGCTCACTGCCAGGGAGGAAAGCCTTCCCTGATCAGTCCTGTTCCAGCTGTATGTTTAGAGTCTTTTTAGTGCTTTACTTGTTTAGCAAAACTCGCTAATAAAACATCAATAACTTGTTTTGACTCTACTATTTGGGGATCACGAGCGGTGCCCCTTGAGCGCCCCCTGCCTAGCGGCCAAGGAACTGCCGGCCTCACCTACAACCAGTTCTTTGCTGTTTATGATCGGCCAGCACCACGAAAACATGTTCTCTGCACACAGTTTGATGACCAAAACACAATTCGTAATCCACATATATTAAATTGTGGAAAATCAGTTCATAACTGTTTGAACAATTGAATTTATGATCTAGAGACAGGAAGATGCATTCACAGAATGGAAGTCAGCGCAGTTAACATGGGATTGCGCAATCCCAGGGGAGGCCAAGCTCGCTGCGGCCTCACCGGCTTTGCTATGAAGCGCCACCAAGGATTTACATGAAAAATAGCAAAAAGTCTGCGATTTTAAAGAAAATATGATCAAAAATTAGCAAATTAGATAAATAAAATACTTATTACAAATGACTGAGTAAATCAAAATTTATATTATGTTATTATATATGTTCTTTCTTTCCATGATGACAAGTGAGGCATTTCTCTGGTTCATTTTGTCATTGGCATCCTTTTTTACACAGTGAGTGCACATTAGTCCAATGTTACCCTACAGTATCTGGAAGACTGAATAGATCTGATGAGCAACTTACAATAACTTCTTATAATGATGTAACGTGATAATATGTGTGATTGACCGTGACACCTCTCTTTCTCTCTCTCTCTCTGATCTAAGAATTGTTGCTGTGCTGTGGTGGAGTTTACATTTTACAGTGTTAATAAATTAAGATTTTGGAAGTATTTTAAGTGTCCACTCTCACTAATTTCCATTAACCTGGCCTCAAGGTATTGCACAGTTGGTATTGCAAAGTTGGTATACACATTCAGTACACAAAAAAATGTGGTGGGCCAGTCTAATCCAAAATGCCAGGGCCATTTTTTTGTCCCAGTCCACCCCTGATGACATGTTTTATGATTTGGCGTTATATAAATAAAAACTGAAATGTATTGAACAAGAGTAAGTTTGTCAGTTTTCAAGCAGGATTTGTATATCTGTTCAACTTAAATATATAAGGAAACCAAAGAGTTAAGATCACTTACTTACCAAGAGAAATTCCTTTGGGGTTTATTTGTGGTCTCTTGCTGCCCCCTGCTGGACAAGTATGATCAAATACATATGCTTTACATGTCAACTTGGTATCAAAATTCAGATTTCAATCTAAAATGGCTTACTTCCTGTGATACTTGCACTATGACATTAATTGTAAATTCTGAGCGTCTTGCTGAGATCTACAACTGTACAAAATTTCATTACTCTACGATGAAGTAAGTGAATACCAAAGGGTCCTTTGAAATTTGCTTGGTGGCGCTATAGAGAAACTAAGTCCTGCTCACTAAAGTTTGTTAAGGATTCCTGTTGGGGGGTGGATAAGGATGCATCCAAATGAGTTTTAAGCAGCTCGGCCCAAAACTGTGGAATTCAGAGCCAAACGTATGACAGCAGCGTTTGAGGTGAATATGCCACGCCGCCACGCCCCCCTGCTCCATCCAATCCAGTTGAGCCTGAAATCCACAACATACCAACATGTGTTCTGTCTGTGGACACAGTTTCATGTTGATTAGCTCAGAGGGGTAACATAGCGACCGCTTACAACAAAACATGACACTTCCTGTTGTCAGGGGGCGTGGCCTAAGCAATGTCATCATTTGACCATTGGATATTATAGGAGACCTGATGGTGATCAATTACTGAAAGTTTGATGCCTCTGTGTGTTTCTGTGTAGGAGATATAACACTTTTATTTTTTGTGGCGAGTAGGTGAACTTTGACCCCTGCTAATGCCCCTTCAACAAGCTCAAAAACTCACCGTTTTGATAACTTTTAATTGGCCATGCCTTATGATCAGACTGCCCGAGTTTCAAGCCGCTCGCTAAAAATCTCTAGGAGGAGATCCATCAAATACCAATGCTATAAACGTCAAAAATGGGGTCAAAATCAGACATTCAATCTAAAATGGCCAACTTCCTGTGATATTTACACTATGACATTAATTGTAAATTCTGAGCGTCTTGGTGAGCTCTACCACTGTACCAAATCTCATGTCTCTACGATGAAGTAAGTGAATAGCAAAGGGTCCTTTGAAAATTGCTAAGTGGCGCCGTTGAGGCATTAGGTCACGCCCACCAAAGTTTGTTATGGATTCCTGTTGGGGGGTGGATAAGGATGCATCCAAGTGAGTTTTATGCAGCTCGGCCCAAAAATGTGGAATTCAGAGCCAAACGTATGGCAGCGGCGTTTGAGGTGACTTCACCACGCCGCCACGCTCTCCTGCTCCATCGAATCGACTTGGGGCTGGAATCCACAACACAACAACATGTCTTCTGTCTCTGGACACAGTTTCATGTTGATTAGCTCAGAGGGGTAACATAGCGACCGTTTACAGCAAAACATGACACTTCCTGTTGTCAGGGGGTGTGGCCTAAGTGATGTCATCATTTGACCATTGGATATTATAGGAGACCTGATGATGATTAATCACAGAAAGTTTGGTGCCTCTGTGTGTTTCTGTGTAGGAGATATAACACTTTTATTTTTTGTGGCGAATAGGTGAACTTTGACCCCTGCCAACGCCCCTTCAGCATGCTCAAAAACTCACCGTTTTGATAACTTTTGATTGGCCATGCCTTATGATCAGACTGCCCGAGTTTCAAGCCGATCGCTCGATATCTCTAGGAGGAGTTAGATCTTATACCGATGCTGTAACTGTCAAAATTGAGGTCAAAATCAGACTTTCAATCTAAAATGGCCGACTTCCTGTGATATTTACACTATGACATTAATTGTAAATTCTGAGCGTCTTGGTGAGCTCTACAACTGTACCAAATTTCATGTCTCTACGACGAAGTAAGTGAATAGCAAAGGGTCCTTTGAAAATTTCTAGGTGGCGCCGTTGAGGCATTTTTCTTTAGATTTTTGTGACGACCTTAAAATACAAAATTTTTAAACAGTCACCATGCATCTGCAAAGTTTGGTGAGTTTTTGAAAATGAGAAAGCCCCCAAAAAGGCCCCTCTTTAGGGGGGCAGAATAATAAGAATTAAAACCGCAAGCGGTGATGATCGGCCCTCGCAGCCAAGCGCCGCTCTGGCCTATGGGCCACCGCTAGGGTACGCGCACCTCCCGCCGCCAGCCACCGCAGAAGCTGTCATGCATTTTCCTCACCCGTCTAACATGCAATACACACGTACGCGTTGGGCAGCGCTCCCCCACGACTCACAAAAAACCTGGTGCAGATCGGTCGATGCACCGAGGAGACACAGCCGTTGAATAATGAAAATGCATTTGGCCACCGGGCCGGACTAAATCGTTCGGCGGGCCAGATCCGGCCCGCAGGCCGTACGTTTGACACCCCTGGTTTAAACACTAGTATACAAATTTAATTAAAGGTATCTTACTAGCTGTTAATCCAGCTTCATGTGAAAAGTTAACAAAACCTTTTTAGTTATTTAAAGTTAATTAATTCATGTGTTTAAGGGTTTCGTTTCTTGCATTAAGACAGCTGTTATGAAAGTTTGACAGTTAAATTGGTGGATACACACCCAAAAGTAATAATGTAAAAGTAACACTTTAGCAATTGGAATATTGCTAAAGTAACACGTTAGCAATATTCCACATGTGTATGTTGTGTACAAACTTTAGTAATTTCTAATAGACCACTTCACTCTCAGAAAGCAGTTCTGCTGGTGGTTCCTAAAGTCTGTAAAACCAGAATGGTAGGCAGATCCTTTAGCTATCATGCTTCTCTCCAGTGGAACCAACTCCCAGTTTTGGTCCGTGACGCAGACACCCTGTCTACTTTTAAGACTAATCCTTAAACTTTCCTTTTTCCATCCATCCATCGTCTTCCGCTTATCCGGGGTCAGGTCGCGGGTGTAGCAGCTTCAAGAGGGAGGCCCAGACCTTCCTCTCCCCAGCCACTTGGGCCACTTCCTCCGGGGGAATCCCAAAGCGTTCCCAGGCCAGCAGAGTCTCTCCAGCGTGTCCTGGGTCTTCCTCTGGGTCTCCTCCCGGTGGGACGTGCCCAGAACACCTCACCAGGGATGCGTCCAGGAGGCATCCTAACCAGATGCCCGAGCCACCTCAACTGGCTCCTCTCAATGTGAAGGAGCAGCGGCTCTACTCTGAGTCCTCCCCGGATGACTGATCTCCTCACCCTATCTCTAAGGGAGAGCCCAGACACACTATGGAGAAAACTCATTTTGGCCGCTTGTGTCCGGGATCTCGTTCTTTCGGTCACGACCCAAAGCTCGTGACCATAGATGAGGGTAGGAACGTAGATCGACTGGTAAATCGAGAGCTTGGCCTTTTGGCTCAGCTCTCTCTTCACCACAACGGATCGGTACAGCACCCGCTTCACAGCAGACGCCGCACCAATCCGCCTGTCGATCTCCCGCTCCATCTTCCCCTCATTCGTGAACAAGACCCCAAGATACTTGAACTCCTCCACTAGAAGCTGGCTCTTGGGACTTTCCTTTTTGACAAAGCTTATAGTTAGAGTGGTTCATGTTACCCTGAGCTACCTCTATAGTTATGCTGCTGTAGGCTTAGGCTGCTGGAGGACATCAGGGTCTACTGTTCTTCGTTTTTGCATGACTGTTGTCATTTCAGCTTTTAACTTTTTGTTTTTTCTATTTTTTCTTCATAGTAGGTACACCTGGTCTGGCGTTCTGTTAGCTGTGACATCATCCAGGGAAGACAGATCACCTGCTATTACCATCTAATGTAAAACACATTACTGGATCAATGTGTGCTTCTGTGCTTTTTTGTCTGTCTTGTTGTGTCTCTTCTCTCTCTTTTGTAACCCCCAGTCAGTCAAGGCAGATTACCGTTCATACTGAGCCCGGTTCTGCTGGAGGTTTTTCCTTCCTGTTAATGGGGAGTTTTTCCTTCTGCTGTCACTTCATGCTTGATCAGTATGAGGGATTGCTGCAAAGCCATGTACAATGCAAACGACTCTCCCTGTGGCTCTACGCTTCTTCAGGAGTGAATGCTGCTTGTTACGACTTTGATGCAATTAACTGGTTCACTTATATAGGAAATTTCTTTTACCAATCTGGATAATCTGACTTAATATGTATAATCTGATTGATTTTGACATTGTAAACTGCCTTTAGATGACATGCAGGCATGGACTGGTAATCGGGCGTACCGGGCATTTTCCTGGTGGGCCGACGTGCTGTTTGGGCCGGCAGACCCGACATGTATATTAATAATATGTATTATTATTATTATTATTTTATATATCTGCCTCGTTATATTTGCATAATGCATGAAGAAAAATATCAGCAGCGCAAGAGTCTGTTCCGATCATCCGGCCCTTACCACAGGCTACTGCAGCCCATTGGTTATCATCCCTGACAGTCTAAAGGGCTAGGCCAATCATAAAGCAGAAAAACACCTTCACGCTCCATGTGGAACTTTGTGCAGCGGTGTTCACAGTAGTAATGGATAAGAAACGCAAGGGAGGCGCAGAGAAACTGCACGAAAAAAATAAACGAGTTCTTCAAACGGACGCTGCGAAATGTGTCAAACTGACTGACATGTTCCCTACAGCAGGCCTTCATCTGCTCCGGTGTCTGATGTAAAATATGGTGGTGGTGGTGGTCAGTGACGTGCGGTAGGGTTCATAGCTGGTGAGGCACTGACGTCATCAGAGTCAGATTTACAAATATATACACTCTACAGAGTAGACTCGTTGCAAAGTGCTGAAGGAGACTGATTGAGCCAAATAAATTCACCAAGATACATGGAAAAATATTGGTTCTTTGATGAAAAAAAATTGTCATTTGATTGGTAACAGTTTATGAGTTATGATGGATTTCTGCATTTGTAACACATTCTAAAACTATAACCCACATTACGCACATTTTATCACAAAAACTAAACATGAATAAGTATCGCTGTCTTACCTCTACTTATAATTTAAGTCCCTGTGGCGCTCTTTCTGAACAAAAATATCATCATTTTCCGGTAAAAGTTATCTTTATCTTCTTCAGTTTTAAAAGTCTCTCAGTCTCAATGGAGCTCACTGCCAGGGAGGAAAGCCTTCCCTGATCAGTCCTGTTCCAGCTGTATGTTTAGAGTCTTTTTAGTGCTTTACTTGTTTAGCAAAACTCGCTAATAAAACATCAATAACTTGTTTTGACTCTACTATTTGGGGATCACGAGCGGTGCCCCTTGAGCGCCCCCTGCCTAGCGGCCAAGGAACTGCCGGCCTCACCTACAACCAGTTCTTTGCTGTTTATGATCGGCCAGCACCACGAAAACATGTTCTCTGCACACAGTTTGATGACCAAAACACAATTCGTAATCCACATATATTAAATTGTGGAAAATCAGTTCATAACTGTTTGAACAATTGAATTTATGATCTAGAGACAGGAAGATGCATTCACAGAATGGAAGTCAGCACAGTTAACAAGGGATTGCGCAATCCCAGGGGAGGCCAAGCTCGCTGCGGACTCACCGGCTTCGCTATGAAGCGCCACCAAGGATTTACATGAAAAATAGCGAAAAGTCTGCGATTTTAAAGAAAATATGATCAAAAATTAGGAAATTAGATAAATAAAATACTTATTACAAATGACTGAGTAAATCAAAATTTATATTATGTTATTATATATTTTCTTTCTTTCCATGATGACAAGTGAGGCATTTCTCTGGTTCATTTTGTCATTGGCATCCTTTTTTACACAGTGAGTGCACATTAGTCCAATGTTACCCTACAGTATCTGGAAGACTGAATAGATCTGATGAGCAACTTACAATAACTTCTTATAATGATGTAATGTGATAATATGTGTGATTAACCGTGACACCTCTCTTTCTCTCTCTCTCTCTCTCTCTCTCTGATCTAAGAATAGTTGCTGTGCTGTGGTGGAGTTTACATTTTACAGTGTTAATAAATTAAGATTTTGGAAGTATTTTAAGTGTCCACTCTCACTAATTTCCATTAACCTGGCCTCAAGGTATTGCACAGTTGGTATTGCACAGTTGGTATACACATTCAGTACACAAAAAAAATGTGGTGGGCCAGTCTAATCCAAAATGCCAGGGCCGATTTTTTTGTCCCAGTCCACCCCTGATGACATGTTTTATGATTTGGCGTTATATAAATAAAAACTGAAATGTATTGAACAAGAGTAAGTTTGTCAGTTTTCAAGCAGGATTTGTATATCTGTTCAACATAAATATATAAGGAAACCAAAGAGTTAAGATCACTTACTTACCAAGAGAGATTCCTTTGGGGTTTATTTGTGGTCTCTTGCTGCCCCCTGCTGGACAAGTATGATCAAATACATATGCTTTACATGTCAACTTGGTATCAAAATTCAGATTTCAATCTAAAATGGCTTACTTCCTGTGATACTTGCAGTATGACATTAATTGTAAATTCTGAGCGTCTTGCTGAGATCTACAACTGTACAAAATTTCATTACTCTACGATGAAGTAAGTGAATAGCAAAAGGTCCTTTGAAAATTGCTTGGTGGCGCTATAGAGAAACTAAGTCCTGCTCACTAAAGTTTGTTATGGATTCCTGTTGGGGGGTGGATAAGGATGCATCCAAATGAGTTTTAGGCAGCTCGGCCCAAAACTGTGGAATTCAGAGCCAAACGTATGACAGCAGCGTTTGAGGTGAATATGCCACGCCGCCACGCCCCCCTGCTCCATCGAATCCAGTTGAGCCTGAAATCCACAACATACAAATATGTGTTCTGTCTGTGGACACAATTTCATGTTGATTAGCTCAGAGGGGTAACATAGCGACCGCTTACAACAAAACATGACACTTCCTGTTGTCAGGGGGCGTGGCCTAAGCAATGTCATCATTTGACCATTGGATATTATAGGAGACCTGATGATGATCAATCACAGAAAGTTTGGTGCCTCTGTGTGTTTCTGTGTAGGAGATATAACACTTTTATTTTTTGTGGCGAATAGGTGAACTTTGACCCCTGCCAACGCCCCTTCAGCATGCTCAAAAACTCACCGTTTTGATAACATTTGATTGGCCATGCCTTATGATCAGACTGCCCGAGTTTCAAGCCGATCGCTCGATATCTCTAGGAGGAGTTAGATCTTATACCAATGCTGTAACTGTCAAAATTGAGGTCAAAATCAGACTTTCAGTCTAAAATGGCCGACTTCCTGTGATACTTGCATTATGACAATAATTGTAAATTCTGAGCGTCTTGTTGAGCTCTACAACTGTACCAAATCTCATGTCTCTACGACGAAGTAAGTGAATAGCAAAGGGTCCTTTGAAAATTTCTAGGTGGCGCCGTTGAGGCATTTTTCTTTAGATTTTTGTGACGACCTTAAAATACAAAATTTTTATACAGTCACCATGCATCTGCAAAGTTTGGTGAGTTTTTGAATATGATAAAGCCCCCAAAAAGGCCCCTCTTTAGGGGGGCAGAATAATAATAATAAGAATAAGAATAAGAATAATAATTAACACTACAGATACAATAGGCCTTCGCAGCGCTTAGCTGCTCGGGCCTAATTAACACTACAGATACAATAGGCCTTCGCAGCGCTTAGCTGCTCGGGCCTAATAATAATTAACACTACAGATACAATAGGCCTTCGCAGCGCTTAGCTGCTCGGGCCTAATAATAATTAACACTACAGATACAATAGGCCTTCGCAGCGCTTAGCTGCTCGGGCCTAATGACAAAATACCCTTTTTGTTTCACCACCTACATCCTGTAACTGTTGTGTCAAAGCCTTTGTCTTGCCACATGTTGACACATCTATCTGCTTCTTTTTAGATGGCAAAAAAACAAACATTAACACAAACGCATTTAATTAACAGGCAGACTAAGGTATCAACCTTAGCAGTGGTTATTTTCCATGTGGTTGCCTTTTCAATAAAATTTTAGGCTGATGGGAATGTTAGGCCCCTCCTACTCTGGACAGCTTTTTTAGACCCAGAGGTGAGAATCCTTTGTGTAAATTACTTAATCAACAGCTCACTTTGACCCTGATCGCGTGAGAAACTGTTTAAGTCGAGTCCGGAGTCTTTAGGACAAGAGTCCAGGTTAAGTTTGAGGTCGTCATTTTTCCATTTCAAGTCAGCATCTCTGGCAAGAGTCACAGCAGGTAGTGACTTTTTCCAACAATCCTGCCTTGGGGCAGTTTCTGGTATGAAGGTGTGTAAACGTTTTAAGAAGTTTCATTTTCAAACCTGCTTGAAGGAGCAATGAGCAATATTTCATTTTTTAGATAGAAAGAACCAAAAATATTTTTGTGAAGAACTAAAGGTATCTGTAACGATGAGCCAACGTTACATGTTAATTTTAATGTTTTAGAAATGAAGTAGTGTTAAACAGCACGCCAACTGTTTTTCCTATTTGTTTGTTTTTGTTTGGATTGAACCTGTTTGTTTTTCTGGGTGTGGTTTCACCTGCAGTGGAGGGACCTCATCCTGGTGTATCACACTCAGGTGTGCAGACTGCAGTATTGGCTCAAACTAAGAGGCAGATTAAGAGGGGTGACACTGGCCAGATTAGATTTTTGTGTTGCTATAGGTTTTGCATGTAATGATTGGAATTGGTTTAAGATATATTCAGTTTGTATTAGTTTGCAAATTTATTGTTGTCCTTTTGTCTAATGTAAATAGTATTGTATTTTCTATCTTGTATTTAATATATATCCCTAATAATGGTTTCTCCCAATTTAGGTGAACCTGAATTTAAGCTGTTTGTTTTTTGGTTGTTGGTTGTTGGTGGGTTGGTTGGTTACACTGCTGGCTACAAAGAAAAATAATAATAAAAGAAAAAGAAGCTTCCACAGTTGAGACTTTGTTTTTTGGACTGCCGTTCTGGGTCCCGCTTCCATGGCCGCTCGACCAGGTTGACAAGCCCGTGACAGTATCTTTTTAGATGGACTATGACAGGGGTGTCAAACTAATTTCTATATTGGGCCACTTTGGCATCATTAAGTCATTAAAAGGGCCGGTTGCACCTGTATAGATGACACTTTTGACTTCATAATTTCATTCCAGTTCACATAAAAATGTAAAAAAATTCACAGTACCCATTTGAACAGTTGACCTGCAAAAAAGGTTGATATTGGGGTGAATTACACTTTAAACCAGGCATGTCCAAAGTGTGGCCCCCCAACTGCATTTGGTCTACTGGAAAGATTTGGCTGATGGAGATGGAAACATTTTATTTCTATTAGGCTAAAATGAATCCAGACAGGTTAAGATCTTACAACTGAAAACATTTGGTATAACACAATATAATCATGTTTTAATAACCACACTTTTTACATTCCATTTAATTTCATAGTAAATATGACCACATCTGTCTGAGGACTTTAACTCAGATGCAAATTTTTGTGCATTTAAAGCTTTTTTTCATCAAATAATTTAGTAAAATTAGCAAATTACAACAAGTGTTTTAAAATAAATACCGGCCCAAATCCTGTTCTCATATTGTGAGACCAAAAATAATTCAGTTTTCTTTTATTTTCAGTCGAGTCTAACATGATTAGCAAACTGCTTGACCATCGTTTAATAAAGCAAATGTGCAAAACCCATTTTTAACTTTGGATCTACAGTGATTTAACATCTTTTTCCTTCAGAAACTCGGAATAATTTGTTTAATTGAAATCATCATATTTTGTAAAGCAGTTAAAAGAATCATAACATCATTTCTGGGTTATTTTTATCGTTATCCATTTTTTGGCCCTCGAGTACTTTTGACTTCAGAATTTCGGCCCACATGCTAAAAGGATAGTTAAAAAAAAATCAACATCAGCTACAGGAGGCACAGTTTCAGCCACTTTATACGCTTTAAAAGGGTATATGCAACACTGGAAGCCCTTTTAAATAACAAGGCTACTGCCACTGCTGCCGGTACCGAATGTGAAATCACGGACCTGACACTGGACTGAAGACCAGACCCTAAACAGATGTGAACGGACCGAAGACCAGACCGATCAGATCCTAAGCAAATGTTATTAGACCTGACACCGGACAAAGAGCACTACTTGCCAGATTACACAGTCTTATGAGTGGTACGTATCATTTGTCGTTTTTACTATTATTACTACTACTAATAGTACTACTACTACTACTTTGTCATCAAATTCAACGCACTCTGGTTCAAACTCACCAATGTTTAACGTTACTCATTGCTGTTTTGGCTGGACGGAGCTAGCGCTAAAGGACCTAGTATACATCATTTACCCAACATGCATTGCAGTGTAAACATCATGGCGACGTTCGTGTAACAATATTTTATTTAATTCAATTCAATTCAATTCAGTTTTATTTATATAGCGCCAAATCATGAAACATGTCATCTCAAGGCACTTTACAAAATCAAGTTCAATCATATTATACAGATTGGGTCAGATTATACAGATTGGTCATAAATGTTCCTATATAAGAAAACCAGTTGATTGCATCAAAGTCCCGACAAGCAGCATTCACTCCTGGGGAACCGTAGAGCCACAGGGAGAGTCGTCTGCATTGTACATGGCTTTGCTGCAATCCCTCATACTGAGCAAGCATGAAGCGACAGTGGGAAGAAAAACCACCCATTAACGGGAAAAAAAAACCTCCGGCAGAACCGGGCTCAGTATGAACGGTCATCTGCCTCGACCGACTGGGATTACAGAAGACAGAGCAGAGACACAACAAGAGAGACAAAAAAGCACACATTGATCTAGTAATCTGTTCTACATTAGATGGTAATAGTCGGTGATCTGTCCTCCCTGGATGATTTCACAGTCAACAGAACGTCAGACCAGGTGTACCTACTATGAAGAAAAAAGAGAGAGAACAAAAAGTTAAAAGCTGAAATGACAACAGTCATTTCAATGTAATGCAATGCAAATCTGGAGAACAGTAGAAATCAGTAGAGTGAGAAAAATAGGCCCTGATGTCCTCCAGTAGCCTAAGCCTATAGCAGCAAAACTATAAAGGTAGCTCAGAGTAACATGAGCCACTCTAGTTATAAGCTTTGTCAAAAAGGAAGGTTTTAAGATTAGTCTTAAAAGTAGACAGGGTATCTGCTTCACGGACCAAATTTTATAAAAACTAGGGGTGTCTCGATACCAGTTTTTTTTACGAGTACTTCAGTTTAGATATTTGCTGATTCCAAGTACCGATACTGAGTACTTAAAAAATTGGTACTTATAGATCACAAATAATATCATTGACCTCTGAAAACATCTGACCATCAAGGGCGATGAATTGGGTTAGAGCCTCAGTTATCTTCTCTTCTTTTTCTTTTGAAAGGTCAGCAAACAACCACTTGCAGTGTAACCTAGCCCAAGAGGAGAACTGGTATCGGTTCAGAGTATCGGGTTGCTTTTACAAGTATGACTATGGGTACTTGTTGCTGGTATCGGGCCTGATACCGATACCAGTATCGTATTGTATCGGGACACCACTAATAAAAACTAAACAGCTTACAGTGTTTTTACATCAAAAATAGATATTTCTCAAAGTCCAATGTCACAAGGGAGGGTTGGCCTAGTGGTTAGAGCAGCGCGCTTGCACTCAGAGAAGGGTGGAAGTGCCCGGTTCGATCCCCAGCGCCTGCACTCTGGGTCCCTGAGCAAGACCCTTAACCCCAGATTGCTCCTCGGGCACCGCACATGGCAGCCCACTGCTCCCCAAGGCTGATGGGTTAAAAGCAGAGAACAAATTTCGTTGTAATGTATGTTTCAATGTATGTTTCAATGACAATAAAGATGATATTACTATTACTATTATTACTACAACTAATCTTGGATCCCTTTAATGATATGCTAGAGAAAGTGCTGGAATGCTCCTGCTTCCCCACTTGTTGCTGCCCCATCCATCAGTTGGCTGAAAGAAGGCTATTACATTTCCCCCTCCTACAATGGAGATAAATAACTTTTTGGAAATCTTACTGGTTGCGAACAAACACAGAATCCTGTTGTGGAAACGAAAAGGATGATTACTCGTATTAAGGTAGTTTTAAAACTTAGGTAGTTATATCACTAGTTACACTTAGTTATACTATGTTCTGTCAAAGAGCACAGTTTCTCATCTACAATTTATTGACTTATTAGCATTATTATCATTTCTTTTGTCTGTTTACTTACATGATAATTTTCAATGTGAATGTGTGTGGTTTTATGTCTGTCCTTTTGGTTTTAACCTCTGTATAGAACTTTGCTATACACATGCTTATAAATAAAGATTAGCAGGTATTTATTCTATATTTTTACATAAATATACAACTAATGTTCTAGCTGTTACTCTAACTGTAATAATCAGACACTATACTTTCAACAGCTGCACGAAAATTTGCTGCTTTTCTGGTTTAAAAATAGTAATTACATTCGGTAATAAGTACACACACACACACACACACACACACACACACACACACACACACACACACACACACACACACACACAGTGAGAATTTCATACTATTCCAAGATTACACCAAGTGGAAGGATAATAGGGATTGAGAACTCTTTATAAATACACAAATGCATAGAAATAACACCTGTTTTTCCTCGCTTGTTGTTATATTTCACATATGTTCAGTGAAAACATGTAGCAGTTAAATTACAAAAAATTAAAGCAGAAAAGAGAAAATAGTTCGTTGACTTTTTTTAGTGTGGTGTTCCAAGTAAAAAGCATCTTTTAGGCATGTTCTATCAAGCAATGAGAATGGATTCATCTCAGCAAGGTTCAACCAGAGGAGATAACAAGAGAGAGAAGGAAAAAGGCAGAAATACAGATGAAAAAGATGAGGCCTACAGGCACCTACCGGGTGGTGTGACCATTTTACAGACAATCAACTCTGGTGATGAAGACGTTCACTAATTGCAGCGCGGATCAATAATTAATGTATCTTCCAAGCATTTGTTCTGACACTTGTGTCAATTCTTGGATTTGCTTTGATTAAACTTTGGAGCAGCCAGACTCACAGTGGCCCTGCCATGGCTGAAACACAATCAATGAACAGAACGCCTCCTAGAAAACCCAGAGAAACACAATGTAATAATGCTGTAATATGAAAACAAATTTTCTGCACAGATAAGATAAACATACCGAGACTGTATGAGTTACTTGCTTTTCCATGTTAATTGGGAGGTGTTGCCACTGCTCAACTCTGCCTTTAGTTTTTTTTCCCTCTTCTACTCTGCCCTGCAGGCTTGGCAGCAACATTTATATGCATTTACACCAACTCCATCTGGCCAGAACGCTTCTTTGGGAGAGATATGGAAGGAAAGTAGAAAGGAAGAAAAAAATACAGGAAAGATGGATGGCAGGAGGCAGAAAATGGAGGAGAGACACATCAAAGTGGAGAAGTTTCTCTGGAAGCTGTAGGGAGATGAGGAAAAAGGTAAGCCTTCATCAAACACAAGAGCTTCCTTTGCTTCAAACGGTCCCAGCACAGAGGCGGGATGAAACGAGATACCTTATACTAAACTGGAGTCCAACTGCGCTGCTGGGAGAGCGTGGATGTGTGAGCACATTTGCATTTTTTAATGCAGCCAGGAGCCTGGACAGTAATTCTGTATACTGAAGTGACTTCTGCTCCTTTCTGATGAATTATATTCTTGTTATGATTCACACCAGAGAGAAGAGGAAATGCTCCCTAATTTGCTGACTTCCATTTATAGTCTATGGAACCGCAGCATTTCTGCAAAGATTTCACTGGAGTAAAGATTTTGCATGTTTTCAGGCAGGGGTATTCTGGAAAGTCCTCATTTCTTTAATCTGTGTTACTTGGTGTGGTTAAGTCATGTTACAGAATGTAACGTTTTTAAAGCAATCATCTCATAAACGATCAACATTCACTCATCCATCGAGCCAACCTTTAACAAATAAAAGATGCAGGGGTATTTCTGTTCCCTGCTGAACCTGGATATTTACACACAGCATATCAAACACTTCCAAACATTTTTTTCTACCTGAAATAAATCAGCCGCGAAGTTTCCGGTTTCAGCTTAATTGGAATTGTAAAAATATTTATAATTGCTAAATGCCAGAATAATGGGAGTTTTCAGCGATTTGTTGGAACATTTCTAAAAATTCAGAGCTTGGAATCTCCTGAGGACTTGGTAGAATAGCTTTTTAAACTATATAGCTAAATAACAATAGTTAGCTAGAATTTTGGCCAATTCCTCCTGACAGAACTGCTGTAACTACATCTGGTTTGTAGGATGCCTTGTCTTAAGACAGGGGTGTCCAAACTTTTCGGCACGTGGGCCAAAATTGATAAGTCAAAAGCACTCGAAGGGCCGGAAAATGAATTTTAAAAAAAACAATAGTTATGTTGTATATTTGTTTACCTGCTCTACAAAATGGGATAATTTTTCTGTAGGAACCGGTTGTAAATCATTGTAGATCCGAATGTCATTTGCCCTAAAGATGGTCAACCAGTTTGCAAATTATTTTGGGTTGACTGAAAGAAAAAAAGCTAATTCTTTTTGGTCTAGCAATAAAAGAACAGGGTTTGGGTCAGTATTTCTTTGAAAACACTTGATTTAGTCAATTTAGATAAATAAATCTAAAGCAGATTTGAATACACCAAAGTCTTCATTTAAGTAAAAGTCATTAGATAGATTTCATATTTACTATGAAATAAAAGAGAATGTAAAAATGTGGTTCATAAAAGACAAATCCTTTATTATGTACCTTACATTTTCAACTCTAAGATTTTTTCTTGTCTAATAATTTTGCACTAGCAAACAAATAAAAGTTTCCATCTGTACCAGCCAAAGGACTAAATCCCGGGGGGGGGGGGGGGGGGGGGGGGGGGGGGGGGGGGGGCGCGTCTAAAATCGGTGCATGGGCCACAAATGACACACTTTGGACATGCCTGTATTAAGATGAGCGCTTTGTATTGGCTATTCCAAAACCCTGCTTAGTTGTCGTAACTAATTTTACAGTATGCTAAAGGTCATAGCCCATTTGGAAGACCCATTTGTGCCCAAGCTTCAATATAATTGCTTCAATATTTCCACATCATTTTCTCTCCTCATGGTGCAGTTTGACAAAGTGTGCCAATCTCTTCTGCAGCAGAATGCCCACACAACCTAAAATGGCTACATATTTCTAAAAACCTAATAAGCAACGTAACAAAAGCCAGCAGTAGACCGGATCTGAACCAGATCGTTTGGACACGGCGTTCCACTGATGGCTGGTTGATGCACAGCTGCAGGGGTGCTGCTGCAGGGTCAGGGTGGCAGTGGGAAGCTCACAGGGTACCTTCAGAACTGCAGACATCCATCAGGCTATGTCCGGGCCGGCATGTGGTTCGGCATGAAGGCAGGACACGCTCAGCTGTGTGAAATCAAACTAATGAGTTGCTGGTTTGGTGTGGCCCAGCTGAAGCTGCCTGATTGATTGCTGCTTTCAGGGTAGGCACACTCTGCAGCCTTATTTTTAGTGCCACACAGGAGATATTCTCAGTTGGTTTGGTGGATGGCAAAGAAAAAGAGCTTCTAATTCACACTTGGACACCTGCACACCAATTACCCTTAATACTGAAACACCTGAGAGGTGAACAAACTGCATACAAACAATTCGATATGCATGTTAGAAAACCATGGATCCATGTCTCTAGCCAAGTACACAGAACTACTTTAATACGCTGGAAAGATTGTGATGTTCCCTGAGCTCTAAAGGCACCAACCCAGTCTCACATTGCCACCAAAGCTCCTGCCACAATTTGCATAAGGAAACCTATTGAGCACCAAAAATGACACAATTCAATTAACAAATAAATAGTTAAATGACCACCTAAATATTCTGTTATTCAGCTGCAAACAGCAAAAAGGGCTTATCTTTCATGCAACATTCATTGTGAATGTAATGCTAATGTTACCAAATACAGTTATTCTTTTTATTATTACAACTTATGTTTGTCTCACACACACATACGTACACGTGCGTTTGTGTGTGTCTATATATGTATATATTATATATATACACATATATACACACACCCACACATACATACATACGTACACACTTAAAATCTGACTTCTTTTCTCTTGTTTAATAATAATGAAATCATTAAAATTATTAAAATAGAAAACAAATGAATAATCTACTAAATGTTTTAACCTCGCTGTTTTACTTGTTCACGGTCATGCGTTTCTGCACATTGTAAAGGTATTTTACCCTCAGCCTTGTCCATCAAAAACAGTGGGCGGGGTTCATACGGATAGAGTCAATATAGTGTCTGAATTTGACTTGGTATGCAGATTAATCAGATGTCAGGGACAATTTCATGACAGCTTAAAGGGTCACTCACCCCCACATCAACATTTTTTTTTGCCAGTAAATTGCTTACAAGGTTGTCTTTTGCCACTGTCTACATACCCTGGTCATTATTTTGACAAATTAGTACATATTTGTTGAAATTCTGCTTTTGTGACTAAAATAGTCAGTGTGGCGCTCTCCAAGGGTTAAACGTGATCTTGCATTGAATTTCAAATCCGTATTGCTGATGGTTCGAATGTTTTTGTGACATAACTTGGAGAAACTGGATATAATTGGATGAATCCTGTCCTCCACTGTCCTTTCCTGTCCTCCACTGCACCGGCTTTAGGCATTGCTGACTCAGCGGCTTGAGCCAGCAGCTCAAACTGATAATGCTCCAGCCTGCAGGGCTCCACCAAGACTCCCTCAACATCCGGTGGCGGTCATCTCCAAAGACCGAACTGTTGCGTAACCACCAGCGTAACTTTTCTCACTCACTATGATTCAATATGGCAGATCAAGCTAGCTGCTGCTCCCTGCTACCCCCCCCCCCCCCCCCCTCGTTCCCGCTGATCCCAGCCCACTTTGGTGAAATTTTTCAAAATCGTCTGGAGATGGGCCAAAATCTTTTGGCCAAAATCTGTCTGATCTAGTTGAATTAGCTGTATTGAGAAAGAGAAAGTACCTTAAACTGTTAACAATGCAAAGAAAATAAGCCCAAGGATGAGCTTTACAAACACTCTACATAATGAAAACGGTGAAATCCAGCTGATACGTAGACAAAGAGGTAATTGTTGGAATGCTGTGCTAAAAAAAATTAAAAAGAGTATGTTTCCTTGTTATATACCTTGTTATATAAAGTGCAATCAATCATGTGAAAATGTGTTTAGTTGCTCTGGAGAAGAGTTGGAAATTTACTAACAATAAACCAAAGAGTCAATTTCAGCCAGAGATTTCAATGTACTTTGGGAAGCTAGTGTTTCCAGCTGGGGGTGTGGAGTCAGAGATGTGGGCATTTTATTAGGGAAGAAGAAAGCATTAAGTTATGAAATCCGATGTGTGGGATCAGGTATGCATCATTTCAGAAACCAAAAATGAGGCCCCAATGGAACTGCTGTGAGTCTGAGTACTTTTGTTAGTATTTCTCCTTAAATGTCTTCAGGAGCTTCAGCATCCACAGTCTCAATCACAGAACAACCATAAAGTCATCAGCACAAGTATAAAGGTTCCAAAGATTAGTCTGATTTTACACATTCAACTGTAGAAAGGCTCAGAAGGCATGATTATTAGTAGTGTACCTAAAGTTTCACATATCATGCAGTCCAGGTTAAATATTTAAGGTGTTGAAGATGTGCTTTGTAATGACTTCAGTAAACAGTAAAAACTCTGTGAATAAATTTGACTTTAATGTGGATTTGTCTCTAATCCACTCATGATAAAATTACACATGTAACACCACATATTTATGTAATTATGTAATTTTTGTATTAGTATATCCATTAGAGAGGTGCATCATCCTCTTTGTAGCCATCAACAAGTTTTTGGGATAATTCTGGCTCAGTGTTGAATCTCTTCCTCTGGGCAGGAATTGAGTTCATTTAAAAGGCTTAATTCCTCGTGCAGAAATGCCCCTCATAAATTCAATAGGGTTGAGGTCAAAACCATATTTAGAAGTTGAATCCTTGCCTCTACAGCTGCCCAGGTGGACAAGCTTTCTGGAGAAAGGCTTTATGCTCAAATTAGAAAGAAAAATCCACTTTTTGGCCACGACAGGGACATATTTGGAGGAGTCAAGGTGAGGCTTCAAAATCAACTGTGAAGCAGGGTGGTGGCAACATCACGCAGTGGGGCCATTAGCTCTTTAAAGGCTGATGCAGGTAAAGAAAGGTCACATTTTTAAAAAAGAAAATCTTAAAAATATAAAACGTAATGCTTTCTTTTGTATCATAGTTGATAAATTAGACAAAAAAATACATTTTCATCAAGTTTTGTGCATTTTTAAATAGGGTGTGTAAAATATATTCATTTGTATGTTGCAAATTGCATGTTCAGAAAATTAGAGGTAGAGGTCTCAGAAATATTTGTATCAAAAATTAGACATTTTGAGTTCCGGGATTAAGCTAAGTGATAATGGTGAAATTCTTAATAATTGAAATTCTTCTATTTCACCTTGAATCAACATCTAGATCCGGTATGTCAAACCTTCGATGGCCGTTGTCCAACATACCTCAATCAAATGGCTGAATACCCCCCCCCCTCAGCACACAATAAAGATCTAGAGTCCTGCTACAGAAAGCATGGGTCAGGGTGCCACCAAATATTAGCATTGGAGAAAGAACGGTGAAAACGCAATATTAACACCCCCAAATGCACATGATGTCACACCCATGAGTGTGTATAAACTTTGCATCTGCGCTGTATCTCTAAGATGTGTTGTGGTAACTCTTAAAGCAGAGGACTTACAAATGCCAGGATGCAAACTGGATTAAAACCCTCTCAGCTCTCCAACATCTTTGTAAATCACCACAAGAGGCTCCTGATGAAAACATCCAGAGAGCTGGAAAGCTGCAAAGTGCATTAAGTGTGAAGTATTTGAAAACTGAGCGTCTCAGTGCTGGGAAGGTGAGTTGTGATCGTCCCGCTGAGCCGAAGCTGGAGCTTGATTGGTTCTGATTAGTGAATAAATCAAACAGGTATCAAATCAAGCTGGGCCAATTGCCTCCTACTCGCACCTTGATTAGGTTCATGCACCCAAACATATTCCCCAGTTCGGAAACCCTCTACCTTATTTAAGCACACACACAAACAAGAGTCCACTGTGTAATTGGCAAACTCTCCCTGCCTTTACCCAGGCCAGCTGTAATTAGTGTGCCAGCAACAATGCTTGTTTGTCAGGAAAAAAAAAAAATAACGCACATCTACACGCACACAACACTCATCCCATCCTCCATTATGCCTCAGCTAACACCCTTTGATACACCCACACACACACATGGAAACACACAGATACTATTCAGCCTTTGCACGGCGCCTGGGGCAGTTAGTATTTACAAATCGGCTCGTTTCTCTGTGAAATCTAACACCGCGCTTCTCGGTTTCTGACACTATGTTGGGAACCGATTCATCTCGCCATTTACACAGAGTTAAAATGTCTACCAACAAGGAGGTGCCTTGTTAAATCGTTCCTTACTGATTTGCTCATGGGGCAGACGCGGTTTTCATTCCCTTGTTACAGCTCATGGATTTATCGGAGCTCCCACAGCTGACCCTTAGTTAGTCCACATACACCATTTAAAATGATGGAGGGAGGCTACACCAATGAACACGTTGGACCGTTTTTGAGGGAAATTGATCTTACAGGACGTGTTAAGGATTAATTTGGATAAATCTTGTCTGCAGCGACACTTGTAGCTGCTTTGTGAAATAAGAAAATGGCTTATTACAGTTTGAACTTTTTCACATTATGTCACGTTACTTCAATGCATTTTATTGGGATTTCAGGTAAAAAAAAAAAACAACAACAAAAAAACATAATGCTGGAAAGCAGGGCTGGGCAAAAAAAATCGATTTTATCCATTAATTCAAACTTGCAATTCTTAAAGATTGAATTTTTGGAAAAATTGATATTCTTTTGGCCAATTCACTCTTTCGTTTCCATGAAACTTTCCATTATATCAGCTCTGAATGGCGAAATTGTTTTTGTAATAGCATGCAATGTTGAATATGTTTAATAAAATATATTCTGAAAATACTCTAAAGAGGAAACTGTTTTACCTTAAGGCGAGGCACTTTAATTTAATTTATTATATAAGTTGATTTGAAGTTATACAAGTAAAGTGAGACTTGTTTTTAGATGTGCAATACCACTAGCAGTAAACATTTTCTCTTATACTTTTATTTTTTTACTACCTACCATTTGGTTTTACAAGCATGTTTCAAAGCTTAAAATTAGTTGGATTTTGAATTCGGGTGAAATTCAAGATGAGATGATTGAAATAAAAAAAGATTATTGAAAATAATTTATTGATCATTTGTTTCCATGAAATAAAAAGGGGAAAAAAATGTATTAATTGAATTCGGTAAAATAAAATTGGAGATTATATTTTAAAGCCATGTTACCCAGCCCTACTGGAAAGCAGAAAAAGTGTGTATACTTACACTTTTACAAATAACATCTGAAGAGTATGGCGCCCATGTGTTTACAGCCTCCTTAACGCTGACACCTCATATAAAAGCTCGTGAAACAAATTCTCCCAGAAGTCTATTTAGCCTAATTAGTACATCGAGTTCACCTGGATTTATCCCCACAGCACGACGCTGCCATCACCATGTTGATGGGGGATGTGCAGTGTCAGCTTTCCACCATGTAGTAAATTGTATGGAAAGAGTTGAGTTTATCTGACCAGACCCTATTCTTCCACCCGTTTGCTTCCTTCACAACATGGCTTGTGGCAGACTGCAACCAGGACTTCAACACTGGCTTCCCTCTTGCCACATAAAGGTCCGATTTGTGGCGTGCACGACTAATAGTTGTCGTGTCGACAAGTTGTTCCACCTGAGCTATTCATCTCTGTAGCTCCCCCAGAGCTACCATGGCCTTCTCTGTTCTCAGTTTAGGTGGACGGCCGTGTCTTTCTATGTTTGCAGTAGTGCCGTGTTCTTTCAGGTGATAAACTGAGCAGAGCTCTGGGATGTTGTTTCATAACCTAAATCTGCTTTAAACTTCTCCACAACTTTGTCCCCGACCATGTCTGCTGGGTTCACTGGTCTTCATGATCCTGTTTGTCACTAATGTTCCCTAATGAACCTCTGAGGCCTTCAAAGAACATCTGGATTCATACAGACATTACATTACACACAGCTGGACTGATTATTATTATTTGCTATGGTGACTTCTTAAGGCAAAGGTTGCATTCAATTTTACTTAGAGGTATAAAAGTAAGGTTGGTCTATAGGAAAATCCCACCAAAATACATTGAATTTTCAATATTAAAGAGCGTAAAAAAGAAAGTCATGATGTGTGGGTGCCTATTGGTAGAAAGAGAAGTATAATCTGACCTCTTGGTGCTGGAGTGAGGACGCTGGTTGGCGGCCAGCTGCTGCAGGCCCAGGCTCGGGCTGTGGAAGAGAGCGGCGCTGCGTCGAAGCAGCTTCTGCTTCATGGCTGCCAGGCTGCTCCACTCCTGAACGAATCTCAGCACCTGCAGGGAGGGGGTGGGGGTTGGAGGAGAGACAGGAGCGACAACTCACTTTACGCTCAGTTTCAATTTGAGGCTGCTGGAGCCTTCATCTTTATCGCAAATTGATGCCTCGGACGTTGGCGCTTTTTTCTAAAAGCAAAACATTTTCTCATTTTTGAGAATACTCCTCGAGCTGAAAACAAACAATTCAAACTGAGACAGTTTTCCAGACAGCCGAACAAAACTCATCAAAGCAACAGAGAGAGGTGTATACTTTTAGCCAAGTGAAGTATTCGCAGAAAATCCTGTGAAAATCAAGCCAAAAGCACTGTGGTCACCGAAGCTTAATGGGCAATTTACCAACACATATCGCACTTGAAAAGTGTTTATCTTCATGACTGATACCCACTGTCAAAAAGAGATGACTTGTGTGGAGAAAAATCTTATTATTCAGACATTTCTGAGCTGACGTAACTTTAGAGGCAGCTTTTAGTAGTTCAGCAGCTGATGAGGAAATAGCTGAGAAACTATATTCCCATTTAGAGCAAAATAAAAATGTTATAAAATGGGTTTTGGTCATCAGAAATAACACTGAGCATACAGTGCCTTTCAGTACATTCAACTTGAACATTTTTTTTATGTTTTCTCACATCATAACTTCAGACATGTTTCATTGAGATGTGACCGACCAACATAAAACAGGGCATAGTTGTAAAGCGGCAACATTAAATGAGGATGGCAGCATGGTGTAACTGCAACCCTACCAAGAGGTGGGCGTCCACCTGAGCCGACAGGCGGCGAAACGAGCGTATTAATCAGAGAAGCAACGAGTCGCCGGTGGTAACTCTGGAGGAGCTGCAGGGACATGCAACATGCCACGCGTGATGGATAACTACTACTGGACGTCACCCTGAGTACACCGTCCCCACGCTGGAGCATGATGGTGGGAACATCAGGCTGTGTGGATGCTTTTGTTGAGCGAGGACAGAGAAGCTGGTCAGAGTTAACACAACGACGGATGGAGGTAAAAACAGGGCGATGCGGGAAGGAAAACCTTCTAGAGGATGTAAAAGAGGGTAATTTCTAAACAGGAGTGACCCTCAGCCTTTTACACTATTAACATTGGTAAAAAGAAAAGAAAACGCTTCATTTTCTTTCCAGTTCATGGTTATGGCCTTCATTTTGTTGGCCAATCACATACAATCCCAATGAGATCCAGTTTGTGGTTGTAATTTGACAAAAGGTGGAAAAATGTAAGAGGCGCCTCTTTGGTACGGCGCTGTATAAGCACAAGAAATGTATGAAAAGCAGAAACGCATTTCATATTTGTGGTCATTTCTGAACCTGAGAAAACCTACACGAGCATTTTTCCTTTAGGAGAAAGTCTTCCAAGAGCAACACCGCTCCGCCTCTTTTCACTCAGACACTTGTAAGCAGTTTTGTAAGATAAATAGCTCCAACAAGAAAGAACAGTTCGGACTTTTCAGCAAAATCTCCGCAGGTCATGCTGCTCAAGTAGTACCTACAGAGTACAACTGAAACAGACATCCACATGCAGTTTTTATAACAATTCATCTGAAGCTTGTTTTTTTTTTCCCCCCTTTAATTACAGTGGCTGCTGCAGAACTCACACAGCACTGCTACCCTGTCTAAGCCGCATCACCGCCCACATTAAACTGTTTGCCTGGTATTGATTGCGAGGGACAATCGGAGGGTAACAGGGCATAAATGATGGGTCAGAGGATGGATGCAACTCACGCCTCGGTTTTACAAAGCAACATAAACAACGCGACAGGTGGGACGTCTGTCAGCAGCTCTGATACTGCTGCAGCAGATTTCAGGATTTAATACGTGCGGGGTCGTTTGAGGCGATGATCCGTCTCCTTTAATGACTCCCATAAAACCGTACTTTCTCTTTGGCTGTTTTCCTCGGCTATGAGGAACCCTTGCTCCTTCCCCCATTCCTAAACTCCACCCTGCTCCCTCATCCATCCCTCTCAGGGCTCCTGCACACGTTTCTGGAGGTCTTAGTTGGTGTTTTAGTGCCTATAATGAATTTGCCGAAAATATTTCTACTGGGATCAGGCTTTAAATGCGGAGTCCAGCAAAAACAAAAGGCCGACTGGGAGGGAAGGGAGAAAAACAGATGGATGAATGGATGCATGGGTAGATGGACAAATGATTTGATTGATGGACGGAAAATGCATGAATAAATGAACGGATCAACAGACACACAGAAGGATGGATGAAAGGATGAAGGATGGACCCTGTTTTCTTTTTCTATAGCTATCCAGATGTGAAAAGTGCTCAAATCAATACCCAGGTAATCCAGACTGTGTAAGAACCTCCTTTATGCCCTGAGGAGAGAGGAAGTGGGAGTCCACCCATCTGTCAGGCTTTCAACTCTCTGATCGGCGGTCTTATTAGTTTCATACGACACTCACATGCTCATATTGGGCCGGTTTAATAAGCCCCTTCACTGCTTTCTGTCTCATCTTTTATTTGGTCTGTGGATTTAAGAAGAGATCTCCAAAGAATGCCGTGTGAACTAAATTATCTCTGAAATTTATGGCATTCCTAAAGCAGCCTCTGATCAAATTAACTTTCAACTCCTACCTAGAGTCGTCGCAGGGTATAGACAAGGTTTAATCGAAAGGCCAGTTCTCGTTTAAATTGCTTTTAAGTTGTTGCAACAGCGATGACAAATTAAGGAGGTCTGTCTCTCCGGCGCGAGCACAGCAGTCCACACACATCCGTGAGCTGCAAAGAAAGCAGGCAATGCACGCACACAGATCTCCGTGTCTGGCGGGAAGGGCAGACCTGCATTCGATTTTCCCGGCGCTGGCTGAAGGCCTCAGGGAGGTCGTCCCAGTTGGCGAGCTTGATGTCCAGAGGGATGAAGCTCAAGTTCAATGGAGCTCCGTCCTAAAAGACGAGGAGACGGAGACGTTAGCGGGAGCACGAAGAATGGCCAGAGAGCGGCTTCTAATATTGGTCATAAACATCTTCACACTGGGTAATATACCACAGGCAGAGTTGAGCTTCCGTGCTGTATTTCAGGTGCCTCACAATTACGCAGTTTTTAGTTGTCCTGTGATTAAGTGTGACTAAATTCTTATGGCGAATGTGTTTTGGTGCACAATATGCCTATAAACCCAAGAACAGATCTTGAAAAAAATGCAGAGTGAAGCTGGTAGTAGTGCCATTGCCCGCTGTGAAACGACTCCTAATCCAACACTGGCTGAAAAGGAACCATTTCTCCAAATCAATAAAAAAAAAAAAAGTCAGATTACAGTTTGTAAAACCACACAGGCACAAACATCATCATTTTCAGAGGCATGTTCTTTGGTCTGATGGGAGCTACAATTTCAGGGTTATGCAACAATGACCACTGTCACATTTGGAGGAAATAGGAGGAAGCCTGCAAGCCTGAGAACAAAGTCCTGACTGAGAAGTACGGATGCAGCAGCATCATGTTGGGGGAATATCGAGCTGCAGAAGAATTGGTGCATTTTACAAATAGAAAGCTGCATGAGGAACAAACCTTTTGTCCAAAAGATCAGGACATCAGCTTTAAAGCCTGGGCACAATGACTGTAACCATACCGGCAAATTTGTTAGCAAGCGGCTTAAGGACAACAATGTCAATGTTTTGGAGAGGCCATCACGAAGTCATGACCTCAGTCCCGGAGAACGTTTGTGGGTAGCGCTGCAAAGCTGTAAGTTACACTGCTTATGTCAGGAAGAACGGGTCAAAATGTGAGTAAACCTCTGAACATTTTGTTCTTAAAAGAAAAAGTTCTCTTTCATTATTCTAGCACTTAAAAATTATTTAATCATCCTAATTAACCTACAACAGGAAACATCTAGCTTCAACTATTTATTTGATTTTAGATAAACTCAAAAAAAAAAAATCGTTTTGGGTTCTTCAACACAATTTCACAGAACTAGCGTAACCAGAGAAATTTGGTTTTAATGCGTACAATGTGTATAACATTACTAAAACATGCAAAGAAGTCCATGTTTGAAATATGCTCAAATAAGTCTCTACGCACGACTAAAACTAGGCAGAAACACAGACACTTGTTTGGTTGTTCGACGGCAAAACCCAAATTGTCGCTGTGTAATTAGAAACCCAATATCCAGTTTTCCAGAGTTCACGTGCAATTAGTTTCATTATGTACCCTGTCTCAGTTTGCACTAAAACTTTGGGTATCTTTAGGCAAGCAATCAGATTTCTAATTACTAACTCACAAAACTTGAATCCAATTACATTCAAGTTCTCTGGCCACACTTTATTGGTTTCCATGGTGATTCCTGTGGTAACCAAGCAGCTCGTTACCGATCTCAGCTGTTTTGTCCCTTTTCTTATGACGCGCGTTTGAAGATGGTGCTTCTTCTGTGACAGTTTGCATGCATTAGCATCAATAATGAAGACCAGGAAGAAAAGCCTGCGCATACCTCTAAGACTGTCCCTTTCTGCAATTATAGGTAATCATACTGCAGTGGTCTGGCGGTAACCGTATAATCAGTGGAAAAAAAATAACCCAAATAAAAAACATTTTCCCAGTTATTACAGCTTCATTAGCTCTAACTACAGTCAATTTGAAGCCTGGGAAGCCACTTACCCTCAGAATTAACTCCAATCAACCAATAGCCACTGAGCCGCACACTGGGCACATTTTAAAAGGGGGGAAAAGAGCCGACCAGTGAAAAGCCACATTCTGGATTTCAGCAGCCAGAGCCACTTCGGGCCTGGAGACGAGGGCCGGAGAAGAAAGGGAAAAAGGATAAAGTCTAAAGGTTAATACCTGCCAACAGCCGACACAGGGATTTGGAGATGTATATCAACATTAGCAAGTCTTTCCTGAGCTGCAGCGGTCTTCCTCAGAGCCCCTCGTGTTTATTTGGATTATGGTAAAATAAATATCATGGAGAGTCAGGGGACCGGTGCACCTGGTTCTGCTGTAACAGCACGGAGCCGGATTAGAGCTAGATGGCAGAATAAAAGAGGACTTCTATCTTCACCAATAACAGGCAAAAAAGGAGCTATTTTATACATTTACTTTGGGGAAAAAAAGATAAATTCATCCTGGTTCACTGTCTGTCATTAGGGATAAACAGCAACACAATTAGGGACACTCAACCAAGGCTAATAGACAGTTCTCTCTGTTCAGATGCATAAGCAACCTTATTGTCTACTTCAAGTAAAGATGAACTTTCTAACAAACCATGCTTTATGATTTTTTTTTCTGCCGGGACTTCAACTAGAACAGAAGCTTTGGTCAAATGAGATTCTGGCAAAAAATACTGCAGGTAAAACGACTCCAGGTTGGGCACGGCGGAGGATCTGTAATGATGTGGGCCTGTTTCCAAGACCAACGAGTTTTTGAGCAGCAAAACTATCCTAAACAACAACAAAAAAAATCCCACTTCATTAGACACAAAATCCACTTTTTACTTTGTATCTCTTATGCCTTAACGCTTATAATCTAACTAGAAAGACAGAAAATCTGTGGGCTGAGGGGAAAAGAAGAGAGCCCAAGAGACGACCCAGGACTCTGGGAAGGTAAATGTTTAAAGATCCTCTCTGTAGGCAACACCCTCCGCTCACTCATTGACTGCTGGGGATTTAACCAGCAACCCCCTTTCCCTCTGTCATTCCATCGGTTGCGTTGGATAGAAGTGGGATGCATTTGGCAGCAAGAAAGCAGTCAGATCTTCAAAGTGAATACTTGAAAACGAGAGTGAAAAGATTATATTGCGCACGGAGGATCTGAGTGACTTCAACAGGAGTATAACTGTGACGATCGGAGGCCTGACAGGCTGTCTGTGGACTACGAGGTAGGAGTAGACGTAAGTAATAGCGCCTACACAAGATGATGAAAGAAGACACTGCTCCTTGATATGTAGATATGAATGTTGCATTCATGTACTTATAAGATCTGGAGGAAAACTAGTGACTGAGAAATCCTAGTGCATGATATAGTGAAATTGTGAAGTGCCTTGCAAAAGTATGGACCCCTTTTAATGTTTTCAAATATTCTCATAATAGTAACCACACACATCACTGTATTTTACTGAGATTTTATGTGATTTGGCGACAAAAAGTCACACATTTGTCTAGTAGGCGGAAAATCTTGTAGTTGTACTTTATTGTTTTTCTTACAAATAAATATCCACCATCCATGGTAACTCTGGAGGAGCTGGAGAGATTCTGAGCTTAGTAGGGGACACAACAAACATGGATGAAGGCGCTCTGGTCAGTTGAGACCAAAACGCAACTTTTAGGCTTCCACGAAAAACTCCACGTCTTTGGAAAACTAGCACTGTATAACCTCGAACAAGAGATTCTCACAACGAAACATGACGGGTGCAGAATTATGCTGTGGAAGAGACCCTTAAACATACTGAAAGAGCCGAAACGGAGCGGTTTAGATTAAAGTTATTGCGAGGGTTTTTCTTCTTGAGGTTCCTTCCTGTTTAAATGGAGACATTCTTCTCCACTGCATGGTCAATATGAGCTGGCCACTCCTGCCACATGCTCATTCAGGAGGAGGGATTGCTGCAAAGCCTGGGAATCAATGTAATTGAATTAAACTGACTGGATATATTGAAACTGTCTGTTTTGTAAAGTGCCTTGAGACGACATGTGTTGTGATCCAGCACTATGTAAATAACTGAATTAAATTCAATGCGTTGGAATATCCTAGTCAAAGTCCAGACCTAAATCCAAGTGAAAATCTTTGAACAGACTAGAAAAATTGCTGCTCACTCCTGTAAAAATGTATAACCTTTCCTTTTATGCTTCACAGTTGTGCCTTACTTTGCGTTGGCCACAAAAAAGAGAGAAAGAAAATAAGAAAATCCCACTAAAATGCATTAAGGTTGTGGTTGAAATGTAACAAAACGTCAAATAAAAAAATCACTGAGTATGAGTCATCTTGCAAGTATTCTACCTTATGATGCAAAACAAAGAGCAGCAACAATGAATCGCTACTATTTCACAAGTGGAAAACGGACATAAAACACTTAACCCACCCAGTATATTTCCTCCAAGCCCCACTGACAAATTTTCATCTGATTTTGCACTGAACTATCCCCCCCGAGTGAATTAGACGCCTGGCCCGGGATTATCCCGATGTGACAGCTTTGCAGGCAGAATTCAGCTAGTTCATCATTTAAACGACAACGGGAGGCATTTATCTCAATGGCTTATCGCCTCAGCCACGCATACATGACACTTGTCTATTGCCGTCAGGGAAAAATTCCTATGGTGATTCAGTTCAGCGCTTTGGTCTTCTCTATTTAAAACCCCCTCGTCTCTTATCTGCTTCAGCGTGGAAGGAGCTTGAGCCCTCATGAATGAAACAAAGGGCCGTTAAGTATCACAACGCGATCAATACTAAGGCCTGTTGGCAAGTGCCACTCGGATGGGGTGCCAAGAATGCACAGGACTGCAATTAGAGTCACGCTGGGGTAAAACTATGGCTTGCATTAATCTGATGGGTGGAGGAAGCAGCAGAAGCTTCAATTATGAAAGCAGCTAAGAGAGCATTTGACTTGATGACCAAATGAAAGCCAACGCACATTATCTCCAGATGATCACCCCGCACGAATGACTGTGTTTAGCTGCTCGTTGCTTGTTCGAGGTGAACTGCGTCTGTTTTCCTTTCTGGCCAGTTGCTCTGATACAGACTCTTTCCTCGGCCATTTGAAAATGAGAAGATTATAGATCGCTAGAGTGTACAGATATGTTCCTCACTGGATAAACTAAGGCCTTTTCGTTTCTAAGGTTTCATGAATTAACTATGACCTGGGAGCGTAATTCAGTAAATCTAATTTTTCTGAATTTTTATTTGACAATGAAAGAAATGGGTGTAATTTATTAGCCTTAGAACCACATACATCAGCAACAATATGATCTAACTAGAGCTATATAACTACAACTTACCGTACACCTATGTAACGGCTTTATTCCCCCCTCCTGGGGACTAATGAAGAGTATTTTACCTCAACCATCTTCTGTAAAGCTGCATCAATCTGCCATAGTGTTACAGATGAATTTTGACCCATTCTTTTTTTAAACTACTGCAAATCTTTTGGAGTTTGTCACCTGCTTAAGCACAGCTCTCTTTAGCATTTCGATCAAGCTGAGGTCGGACCTTACCTGGGGGCATTGTATTTAATTAATCCATTTTCCTGTTGATGAGCCATCTCATTCTGTTTTCTAATGGCCGCACATTTGTCTCTGGAATACTCTTGTAAAACAGAGAAGCTCCGGGTCGCATCGTAACTTGGGCCCATCTGTCCACCGGAACATTGATCCCGTGGTTCAGCGGCTGAAGCAACTAAGCAACCCCATCATCACACTACTGCCACCCTGTGTGACAGTCGGTGTGACGGTGTATTTCTGAAACCCTGTGTTATCGCAGCATGATACCATGTGTATCGGGACACACACCTTCCAAAAAGCTCCACCTTTGTCTTGTAAATTCACAGAATATTTTCACCAAGAGTCCTGGCCATCATCAAGATATTTCTTAGCAAACGTGAGATGAGTAATTGTTTTCTTCTTAGCCAGCAGTGGTACTGGCCTTACAGCTGTCCATTGGATGCTGTTTCTGCCCAGTCTTTTTCCTGCTGTTGAATCATGACCACGGACATTAGGCCAGTAAGGGTTGTTGATGTTGTTCTGGGTTCTTTTGTGACCTCCTGTAGAGTCGTAAATGTGCTCTTGCAATTTTTAGTCTTGAGTGCAACAGAAAACTATTTAATTGGCATTCAGTCCTATATTAAAGGTGCATAGCCACGTTATTTGACTTTTATTTAAATTTATAAGTCAGTAGCTCACTTTGGTTGCATACAAAGTGTTTATGAAAGATTATCACATCCTGCTGGTGTATTAGTTATTATTTAGGTGTTTTAAGCTTTGTTTTTGCTCAATTTGTTAGTAAATAAAGCCTTTCGTGTATAGCTACAATTTTAACGGAAGTACGGTACGTACTGCGCATGCACAGCAGGGGTTAAAACAAGGAACCGACTAACAGCTATTAGCATCTCCAGGCAAAACAATGAAAAATGTTTCAAGATCTAGTGAGAAAAATATGATTCTAAGAGGGAAAAGACTGGAATGTCACTGGGAATACAGTATGAACATTGGTGTTCACTGAAGCGGACGCTAAACCTGCATATTGCTCAGATGTGACCGCAGAGTTGACTGACAAAATGTTCTGATTTGAGGCTCTTAAAGTTGCTGCCGCTTTACTGCGAGACATTTCAGAGGGTCAGGCTCGGTCCGGCATTATTTAATTTTGATTTATTAATTAAGCAAACCGGCATTATGATAGTTCTGCGATACTTTCGCTAGATGGCGCCACGTCTGTTTATATCTGCTAATCGCGCTTGGGCTAAATTTATCCACAGAAAGGACCATCCAAACATTATCAGGATGGAAGCTTGGTGTATATAACCTTATTTTATCATGATCAAATGGTTTTTGGTCTTTTTTAAGCATATAACGTGGCTATATACCTTTAAAAGAGTAGCCATGATAAATGAATGGCGCTGGCTTTGATCTGCATGGATAAAAACTGTGCACAGGCTTTTTTGGCAACAAGTGCTTTAGTCTGGGCTCCAAGATTGGGAACAGCTCAGCTGTTAACAGAAATGGGCTTTAAGGTTTTACATTGGGGTCCCTTAAACAGTTCACTTTCAGCCACACAATGCTTTTGCCTAAATAACAAAAAAATTCAAAATATTGATATATAGAGAAATAGTTTGAAGAAAATGCTATTGCACTCTAATTTTTTGTTAAGCCACTGGGGGTAAAATCTCTTCTCCCCTTAATGGGAAAGGGCTTTACTGAGCTTCTTCAAATAAATTTACCCTAAGTTAAAAGCATTTGTTTCTATATCTTGTTCCATATGCAAAACTGGCAATTATGGCCTTGGGTAAAAAAAAAAAAAAAAAAAAAAAAACATTGGACAAGACGTGCTTAGTGAGAATCCAAATATTCATGCTACATCTGCTGTTTATACCTAAGGTAATAGGTGTCAAGATGACAGAACATCATATATAAAACTGCTGAGCTGCATCTTTTACTTAAGAAAACAGATGCTTAAAATCGTCAATGGAGACACCCCTGAGTACTGACGAAAACAATATTTTTACGAAGAAGCAACAAAGTTCTTATTTGCTCCTCACTAAATCGTACCAATAATCCTCTGCTAGTCCCCCAACTTGTGTTTAACTGAAGAATATAAACGGATTTAGAAATGAATTTGCTTTATCTTTTACCACACAGCCTGAATAAATCTCCATATAAAGAAAAACATGTAAAATGGCTTACACCGGCTCCTATTGGTGTGAGTGTATTAAATGTGAAAGCTATTACACTTTGTTACATTGTAGTGACACATTACTGCATGTTTTCTCAATATAAGCTTATTAAATGGTTTACGAAGGCACTGAATGAAAAACTTTTTGAATGATGATTAACTCAGGGACTGAATCAAACCTAAATGATGCACATTATGGAAATATCACCTTTTCTTTAGAGTGCACAGTGTTGCACACTTTAAAATAAATCATGGGCAATCCTGAAAGGTGGTTCATCTGATTCATCTGATTTCTGTGGGAAGCATTTTTCCAGAACCATGCATCGTTTTTCCTTCTACTCCACAAATATGCTGATCGTAATTAGCAAATTTCCTCTTGTTTGGCTCTGACTGGTAATAAACAGGTCAGATGCTAAGAAATCAAAGGTTTTTTTCCCATATTCATTAATTAACTCAGATTTA